>JAZGTK010021204.1:0-10709 GCA_036877625.1 Ambastaia sidthimunki
TAAGAAAACTAGTGGATGAAAGTCAAACTCTCTCTACATCATACAAACTCTTCTGCATCCGAGCAGAGGTCGTATTTGTCCTGTTTTCTATGAATAATCATTTTAATCGAAATGGATCCATCTTTGGAAGGACACACTGGTTGCGATGATTAATCACCGAGCAGCCGGAAATAAATTCATTTACATATCTAGGAACAAAGACATAATTTATTTTGGTTGGGCACACCTGATCGGTACCCCACTGTCCACACCGCAACAACCTGCAGAAAGCGCAATAAAGCTGCAGAGTTATGATTATAATCTCAGTCATAATGCCTGCGTCAGAAAGATGAATGCACGAGAGCCCGACTCCTGCTTTTAATAAATCCCACATCACCACGCACTAAAGCTCCTCACCGGCGCCATGACAACCACATTTATTTTAGGACAGTTTGATAAATTAATTTGTTTTTATCGGATAAGAATACATTCACAGTTGAATTGATCTTGACTGAAAAATGAAATAAACACGACAGAGAAGTCACTGCCTCACTCTGAATACGTGAGGCGGTTTTCAGTCAGGTGAACCGTTCCAGTAAACAACAAAAACTGTTCTGATTCAGTGGGGAAATATTTATGATATTTCATCATTTTTGATAGTTGTGTTGATAGTTGGAACTGAAAAAAGCATGAAGGGAAACTCCATTTTTAAGTAAAAGCTGATATACCAACATTTTAATTTGACACGGTTTGTAACAACCATTCTTGCGAACATTATTGTGTTACGTTTATGTAAAACTATAAACTGTTAATAGTACAAATATAATTTAAGTAATAAAATAAATACCAAAAAAAAACAAAAAGTAAAATATATACATATACAATATACATATACAATATACAAAGTATAGCCTACTTTGACAAATAAATAAAACAATAAATACACAGAAACATATTGTGTTTGATGAGTTGGACCTAATATTCCACATTTCAGGAATTTTTAGATTAACAATTCACTTTTGCCAACACTAGTTCTGAAAATTAAATATGACCTATATGAGCCTGCTTTAAATATTAACAAATGTAAACTCTATTCAACTGTACTTCAACTCTATTCATCTGTAAAAATGCCATGCATTTAAAGTATACGTAGATGTTAAATGTTTTTTGTATTACATAAATAAAAAAAGCTCTGGAACAAGAGCGGTCCACTTTCAAATACGAAACGTTTTAACAACTACCAAAACAACCTGTTCCCCAACACACAGGATGCAGTTGCTTTAAACCTGTTGAGCAGCCATCAGTGGTGTGAGTGTATTTGGGCTGACAGCTTTATGTTTGTTCTCTTCAGAGGAAAAAGCCTAACAGCACTGAGAACATGATAAGAGAAAACTCCAGTGTGCGAGAAAGAGAGACACATCTGATATCAAGCCACAGGTCAAGCAGACACACACTAGCGCACAGACACACACTTGCACACAGACACACACTCGAGAAGACAAACTGGAGGAATGTGAGCTTGCGGAACAGTCGGCCTGATGGGTATCAACTGGAGCATCTCAGATAAAGATTCTTCTAGCAGAGTTCACTAACACACACGCACACCAAAACATCATCGACAAAACAGTCGCCAGACGTGCAGGTACGTGCAGAGACACACTGTACCCTTCGCAATTAACGACACGCGCTTTGACATCAGACCACCAGAAACCAGAATTTGTGTTTAACAAAAATATCAAAGTAATCGTCAAAATCCCCGTAAACACTCACAGGATGCGTGTGAGGATGTTGGACGTTATCGGAAATCCACATCTCAACGATATCAAGTAGCTACACACAAACGCTAAACATCGATGTGGAAACGGTTGCCGGGGTGCTTAAGTGTAGTTAACCTTCTTATCATTAAATGCAGTGCACGGCAGAATCAATAATAGCCATGCTGCACCAATCTCCATGTCCACCCAGGCGAGGAGAGAGCCAACATTCCCTTCAAAATGGAGGTGCGTTGAAATGTTTAATCTCTGCGGCACTGTGATAAGATTGCTTCCTCCATTTTGGTTCAAATGCATCAGAAACATCTCCCCTGTGCCAGGTCTGTGTGGGATGTGCGTAGAAGCCGTCTTTATCTCCAAACCCAAGAGTATCTCAGCTCTGTATCTCAGGCCACCACATGAACAGAGAAAGGGGAGGGAGAAATGGATGATGGGTAATCTTCATCATCTCTGAGCACAAACACACTTTTGAATGCAATGCTGTTTACTTGCTTTACCACTGGTGACTAAAAAGGTCACCAACAAGGACTCTTAGACTGTTACATGCCAAAAAGGCCCAATAGATGCTGTAGATCTTTCTACTTAACTAAACCGGCCAGACTAGCACCAAACCAGGACTAACTATCTTGGTTTCTTCAGCAAAGTCTAAATGACAGCTGGTTGGAGGGGTTGGGTTATAAAATAAGAGTTGGTGGCATCAGCTAACTAAAGACGTTTTGAAAGCTGAAAAAATGAACAATTGAATTTGACAAATGAAAATTTGATGTCACTTTTTTAAATATTATGCTTTGATTAGTTACTCATAAAAGCTTGTTACTCACAAGACCAGGAGAGTGTAATTAAAACATAAATAACATCAATTTTATGTTGATTCGATCAGTCTAATCTAAAGCTAATCGATCTAAAACTAATGTAAAACCAGTAAAAATGTTCATAGAAGAGGCTCATGCTGCAATCTTCATATCACTAACACCATTCATTTAACACACAGTGAAAAACAAACCACCCCCCTCCAGTTCTTAATATCATCTGTGTAGCGTTATTTCAGACTGTTAACCTTCCTTCTTTCTCTCTGTCTCATTTACTCAGGAACTATCTGTGCAGGGGGGCGGTTTCCCGCTCTGATGAGCGCTTTATCTCTGAGCCCACCTTTCTCCTGTGTTGCTCCTGCGTTGGGTATCGGTGTTAATTATCTCACTGGATTCTCCTTCTCCCGCCTATCGGATGGCCTCATCGCCACCACGTAATTATACGCAGCTCACGGCCCGTCCCTCTCTCACAGGACCTGTGGAGGAACAGTACAGATGGAGAACCAGCAGAAACACTTTAATGGTATGTGGTTTGGTTTGACTTTTGTCAACTTTGTACATTCAAACACAGGCCTAGTTACCAGTTCAAAAAGAAAGCCAGGTTGGGAGATGTACACAAGATCAACACAAGATGTCCACACACACACACACACACACACACACAGCTATCAAAACTTCCTACTGATTTTTTTTTTAAAAGCTAATCATGATTACTACAGGCTAACCTTAAACTCAGGCTTTTGGCAGTTTTGAAAGTCTTCTAGATTTTGATATTTTCTGAAGAAAAAGGGTGTGATGCGTGGATGGTTGCCAAGGAGTTGCTATGCAGTTGCTAACGTTCTGACAGGTTGGCTGGGCATTGCTAAGGTCAATGTGATTTTCTTGATATGGTTGGCATTCTTCATACAGGGGTTATCTTTCATACAGAGGTTTCTTTGCCCGTGTTTCATCTGCCATAAGTAAATCATCCTTTCAAAGTCACTTTGAAAAGTAATAGCACATCTTTACTCAACAAGAGACAT
Source organism: Ambastaia sidthimunki (assembly GCA_036877625.1). Taxonomy (NCBI): domain Eukaryota; kingdom Metazoa; phylum Chordata; class Actinopteri; order Cypriniformes; family Botiidae; genus Ambastaia; species Ambastaia sidthimunki. The sequence continues at coordinate 3,583 of JAZGTK010021204.1, forward strand.
GATTTAAAGTTTATTTAGTACAACTGGTCCAACATGAGTCCCAACATACCATACCAAACAGACGTTCAGTAAACACACCTCAACTGATCCATAACAGCGGTGTGCACATCTTATTATAAACATTTATTTTCTCTTCGACAACATCCACAAAACTATTTTAATCAGATTTTACGGCTTTTTTTGCCCTCAAAATACAGTTTGTTGTGGTGGTGTTAGCACAGATTTAATTTTGCAGTTTCTCTCTCTCATCACCTTTACGTCCGTCTCCTTATTTCCATTCTCGTCTCCATTCATTGTGTCTTTCTTGTAATAAAGCTGTGCTCCACGCCAAAGACTCTGTGACCTTCTCTCAACTCTCCACTCCATTGTAGCAATGAGAAGTAATTAATGTTTTATCCTCTCATCGGAGTATCTTGTCTTTAACGGAGGTGTACAGCTCCCTCACTTTCTCACACACTCTTAATTAACTCATGCACCCCTCTGTCCACCCGTTTCTCCTCTGACCGACGTTCATTCATGATGAACAATGCTGGATGTGGACCGGCAGAGTCACTGAAGTACAGCTGAAGTTGTCATGTTGGGTGAAGACAGAAAGAGAACAAAGACGAAATTATAAGCGGAGGAAGATAAATATGAAAGAGTTTAACGCCAATGTATGATAGATTTTAAAAAGAGGGGTTTGATGTTGGAAACCGAACAATCGCTTTGTGTCTTTTCAAGCCCAAATCTGGCAAGAAAACGTGAGCGACATTTTAAAATTAAACAACGTATCTCTACAAACTCCTTCACATGGTCTGAAATACTGTATAATATGCTGACCAGGTTTTTAGTTAATTTAAAATAATTCATATGATATAATAATGTTTCACAAACTAATAAACATTAAATACCAGCCTGGCATTTATAATTTACACTTTCAAATAATTATTCTACAAAATTATTTAAAAAAAATTGTTTGGTCCCCTTGGACTTATGCAAAGGCCATTTCATACTTTTTTTTGAATGAATGTTTCAGAATTATAGGTAGTCACATCACGACATATTTATGACCTGATACTTATTTTAAATTCATTTATCAGTTCATTAATGAAGAGAATATTTAATAATCCCCACAGATCTCAGTGTAAATACTTTTGATGCATTAAACTGTTTTTATTGGCTATAAATAGACTTTTACGTGTATAAACTGCAGTAAATATATGCCGTGTTTCAAACAGGAAATGAGGTAACCGTGTGCTTTTGTGCATGATATCTGACACTGGCCTCTTCTACATATATTCAGCCTCTATTCATTGTAAGAGGAAATGCAAATGTAGTTTCAGGTCATTGGCAAAGGGCACGCGCACCATCACTAACACACAGCAACCTCATTTTACCTCAGACTGACCTATCCAGGTGCTTCTCCATCTGTGGACATGCATTCACTCTCAGTACAACAGTATGAAAGCTGATCTAGGGTCAGGTTTCCCCATGTCCATTTAATAAAGGTTTCTAAAAACAACAACACAATGCTGATCTAATGGCAGTTCTCTTAAATAACAGCCACTGAGCCCGGTGCATTTGACTGTGAGGTTGAGAGAGGTCAACATGAAGGTCTTACCCACCCAGATCATTGAGATGCATTAGCATGCTAAGTGACTGACAGCCTCATGTTTATATAAGCTTTGTCCAGGACAAACTCACCCTTGAGGGACAAACAAGGAGCTGGGGTCTCCATCAGGTCAAGGGTCAAAGTGTGATGACCCTTAGACCGGCTTTGTCCTTTTTGATAAAAGCACTCAGTGTTTCTCAAAATGTCTTTCATTGCTGTGAAAAGCAGCCAAATGAAGATTCAGAGAACTTTCTATAAAAGTTCAAATACACAAGAACTTACTTTAAATCTTCATACTTTCACTTCTTAATGCTGCAATTTTTTTAAAAAAAATAATGGTTCTCCCTGCTAATGTGTGTCAGTATTGTCACATTAAAATAATAACTGTTGTGTTTATCATAAAAACTGACAAATCTAGCTTCCACATTGTTGTTCACAATACAAAATGGTTTCACACAAATTCTCCAGCAACTGAATGGTCACCACGATCAGACAGATAATCTGGTGGTGTTGACACAAGAACCTCTACTCTGCATCACATGCAAAAAAGGTGGCAGCCATTTTGTTTACCTGCAGCTGCTGCGCTATGAACAGCACCTACACTAACATGAGGGAAGTTCAAACTTTCTTTACAGTTTTAGTGATACGGTTCAGATATATAATATAAATATTAATATTAAATATATATTTCAATATGTTGTATGTTATGTATGCATAACATTAGTTTAAATCAAATTGTATAATTGAGCCTGAGAACAGCTTTGGTGGTACTTACTGATAATCTAACAGGAAATAAAATTGTTAGATTATCAGGAATTGTAAAATTGTTTGCGTTAATAACTAGTGATCATCTCTAGTGATTCATTTTCATTGCAAAAATGTTGCAAACTGTTAGCCAGTGAAGCGAAACATATTTCAAGCCCAAAATATTTAAGAAAAATTTTTGAGGGAGGTTAAGAGAGACAGTAACTATCCTCAGTAGTCACCGAGTGATGTTTATGATCTCATTCATGCATATTTTCACATGCACTTTAATTAAAAAGGGTTTTAGGGTATTGCTATTATAAAAAATCATTCCAGCATTAGCCAGACTGTGTTTGTGACATGGTTTTATTTTGCTTTTTGAACTTAGCAGTAATAAATTACACACTAGTGTGGCAGGGCTGAGCAGTTCCTATCTTTTTAATTTTCTAAATGCAATTCATTGCTCTGAACACGGGCTCGAAACATTAATTAATTTGTCTTTGATAATTTGCACATTTTCACAGCATGACATGAGTGAATTTCTCTTCTCTCTTTAAACTTTGTTCTGCTTACACAAGTTTAATTAAGCAGAATCTCTCGGCATTATCGACAGCATGAATTGTAGCCTGTTTAAAACACACGAGGTGTTGTATTTTTAAATGAATTTTTATATATTTTATATTTGAAAATGAGGCATAGTTTGCTGGAGATGGGTTGCATTTCAAAATTATTTGTTTATTTTATTTTTGAGTGTGCTGGTGTAAAAAAAGAGAAGTTTGAGCGATAGATTGTGTGATGTGAGCAAAAGTGCACAGATGGACTTTTTTCATGTTGAAAGCTGTACAACAATATCTGATTCAATAATCAGCCTCACTATCAGATTAGCATTAATTTTCCTGTCGCCTGCAATGTAGGATGTTAACACAGCTTGCACAAAAACACACTTTTGCTCCTGTGGCCTGGCAATTTCTCAAAACCTAATCCAAGTTTGATCTTCCATGATCACAACATTTACACAGCACAACAGATGAGTATCTCATCGCTATGGTATGTTAAAAATGAACACAACATCTAAATTAATAAAACACAGATAGCAAGATCTGCCTCTCTATCTCTTACTCCGATTACTCGGAAAAGAGACACAGGAGTCGTATAACCCCTGTTCAGGTCTCTTCTCTACCCTCAGCTATCCCAGCATCCTCGTCTCTTTGCTTCACTGCAGGTGGACAATAAATATCAGTTTTAGTAATTCTGTACAGTTTTGGGTAGTTTAATGTTCATGTTTTAATGTTCATGTTTACTTCCCAACTTAGATCCATTCTGCCATGTTTCTCATGATCCAAACATTTCCAGATTAATAAAATTGAATGTTGTTCTTTCATTTATAATCAGAAATACACCACATTAGTGACATCAATTGTTTTGCAAATGCTGTTTCTTCTCATCTTTAAGTAGTTTTGAACTAAGTTCTCTCAAAGCCTATATATTACCTATCTACGAATCTTGTACTATAAACGTGACATGTATTACAATTATTGTGACTCTTATGACCAAATGCTTGTCATATTCCTTCATTTGTAAGATTCTTCTAATAAATAAATGTGAAAGCAAACAGGGAAGCATTAAGTTAATTTAATAACATTACGTGTCGCTCATCTTTCATTCCTGCTTCAGTGCTCATATGCAGGTAAATTACCTGAGAGATGGCGTCGACGGCAGAGCTAGTGAGCGGGAACAGCCCTTCACACAATGCCCTCTATCTCAATTATTCACAAACCCACCCGATAAAGGAAAAAGATTTCAAATGAATTGACCTGACTGAAGGGGTTTCCTTATTCAGTCAGACCGCCACAATGACTCCACCTCAGTCTTTCCACCCAACACCTTGATAAAACCTCTTCTCTTTTATTCTCTGTGTCTCTCGTTCCCCTCTTTCATTTGCTCTTCGATCCCGGGCCACCAGGGAACACACGGCCCTTTGTTCGCTGAATTGGTTTTCTGATGTTTCTCTTTTCTTGCTTCCCTCTCTTCTCTGCTCGTCTTTTCTTTAGGGAGAGTCTGATTAATATCGTTCGTAACGAGACGCGGTGACGCTCACGTCCTCTCACAGCCGTTATTTTACTGTGTAAATATTCACTGATCCTAATACTCCAGAATATTACAGTCACAGCGTAATGGGATTCCAGGATGAAATATGAAAAGCGTGAATTTATGCATTTTTAAATGAAGGCAGAATAACTGCAGCGGCCGGTTAATGAGACTGACTCTGTACGGGACGAGTGATGTGAAGCTCAGATGTAACATTTCAAATTCATGTTCAAAATGAGCTTAAGCACAAGAGAGCAAACAGTGCGTGTTGTTAAAGCTTTCAGAAGGATGAGGGCTCGATTAGAGGTGAACGTAATTATGGTAAAGACGAGGAAATTATAGAAAAGTTCAACTTTTCTCTCTTGAGAAAAGAATTGGTTTTAACAAGACAGAAAGCTTGAAAAGAGCAAGGGATCATGGAGCGAACAGACAACCACAGATTAGCCGCTAGCAAACCTAAATAACATAAAATACACTGCTAAAAACTGCTTAAACCAGTCAGTTTTGCTGGTATTACTGTAGCTGGTCTCCTCGACTGGTTAGACTGGTCTAGTTTTAAAAGGGTTTTGAGCACTTGGTCAGGATGGAAGACCTGGACAACCAGTTAAACTAGGTGAAACCAGCTTGGTTGAAGACCAAATTAAATTAAGAAAAGTCTATACCAAGTATAAATTAAGCAAAACACTTTAACATCCAACATCGTAACTTTCTTGGTTGGATTTGCAGCAATATTTACAAAAGCTTCTGTTGTGACTGAACTGTGGCCCGTGATGGAGTCATTTATTTGCATACACTGTCTGCATTGTTTTAGTGGCAAATTCACTAAAGGAATCATGCAAATCAGGCAACGGCACAAAAGCTCTATAAAATAGACCAGATTTGCATGGTGCAAGTATTGCGAGCTGCTTCTGAAAGCTGGACGCAGCGCTCCTCAAACTGCATGTTTTACTGGGATTGTACAGCATCTCCTGTAGAAGCTGCAGGACCATAAAATGTTCATCACATCAGTGAATTGAGTTCTTATTCTCAAAAACTCTGAACAAAAGTACAGTATGCTGGATAAAAGAACGAACAATGGACATGAAACAAGGTTTAGTGCAGCCCTCATTTTTTCTGTGGTTAATCATTGACGTAATAATCAATTAATTAATATTTTAAAATGTTAATATTTTGTTTGAGACATTTTTGCTTACTTTAATAAAACACAATTTTGATTCTGTGTTGGGTCTCCAATTGACTTCAATGTAAAATCTGAGTCCTGACGCAAAAGCATCTGTCTCTCTCTCTCTCTCGCTCTCTCTCTCACACACACACACACACACTAACTCTGACTCTTTGTGCTCACCGTGTTAAAGGTTCTGATAGATGAGATGGTTTAATTAATACTTTTGCAGTGCTTAGTGCACAGAGCTTATAATTAGTTCTGGCTTTAGCAGCATAATCTCCATAATCTCCATCCAGATCGTATCTCACACACACACTCACACTACAGCTGCTAGTCATGAACATCATGATTGTGTTTGTGTGTGGATTCAACTGCTGTCAATCAAAAGATATTTAAAAGTTACTCTCCATTATTGAGAGAAAATTAGTCACAGAAAACACAAATCTGAGCTCAACTGAGCTAATACTCAGATAACAATTTTAGGTTGTAAGAGCGTTTCTCTAACTTTTCTGTTACTAACAAAAATGTTAAAAATGTTAGTTTGAAAGGTCTAGTAGTGTTTAAACCTTCAGTTTTTTAGACATTGTATTAATGTTATTGTATTAAAACAATATCCAAATGTTTTTGTTTGAATTCTGTAACCAAACCAATTCTGTAGTTTTATAATTTCCACTACAAAAAACGTTAATATTTATGATATGTAGTATTTAAAAACCTCTACTACGTTATTGCAGGAACTTGTTAGCCAAATTAACATTTTTTTCTGTGAAAACAGGACACCAGTATACATGCAGTAGTGAGGCTATGTGACCATAATGTAGCATAACCAGCTGTCTGAAACATTTAGTACTGAATACTGCATAACTGTTTCACATACTTCAAAATAAATAGTATAGAGTTTACAGTAGTATGCAGTATGCATACAGTAATATTGCAAACAGAAAATGACAAACTCTTTCTGAGAGAGGTGGGCTAACACACACACACACACACTTCACTTTCAACTCATATATCAGCTGCAGCAGCTTCTGATTGGCTCTCTGCATTTCACCTCAACTGTCTTAAAGTACCAGCGAGAAAACCTCTACAAAACTCTGTATTAATTACAAACACACTGGCTCTGTGCAATGCTGTATCATTTAATTGAAAAACTAATGATCCCAAATTCACTAACTTCTAATTAGAAACAGCACAAATGTTATCATTGTCTCACTGATGCGTGCAAACACACACAAAGACCACACACACAATCACCCAGCCAAGCACGCACACACACACACACACACACACATACACACACTCTGAAGGTTACATCAGTCGGAAGCGTTTGTGGATATTTTCTGGATATCAGTGGTTTGTCTTCACAGATAGAGTCGAACACAGCAGATCACAATGAGAAATCTGATAACACACTCATATCTCAATACACTGTCTCCATGTTTACACAGTCAGAACAATGTGAGATTTCATTCCCCTAACACACACATACATTGAGAACAATTCAATGTTATGTTGCAGATATTTTCAGTTTAAAATATT
>JAZGTK010021205.1:0-10709 GCA_036877625.1 Ambastaia sidthimunki
GAGAGAGAGAGAGAGAGAGAGAGAGAGAGAGCACAGATGCAGCATTTTAATGCAATTTATATTGCAGCATTTTCAGTTTGCATTCATGACAATCGTACAGACTTGTAACAAATACTGGGACACAATACATGTAGTTCATGCTTTTATTTTTCTTCAGACAAAAGCTTTTCAATGATGAAAGAGTGGAATACAGAAACACAGCACAAGTTAAATCCTTTGAACTAATCTAAGAAACCCTTACATGTTGACAGTAGGTGATAAGGATCAATATTATATAATATTATACACAGTCACAGGTATCTATGATCTATTGTGTTTATATAAAGAACCTGTCAATGTCATCTGTTTTATTTGTCCTACAGAACTGTCTTGGCAACAGAAACTACTTGGTTTTTTTACGTTGTGTATTAAGATGTACCAAATCACATGTTCTCAATAATCACGTCAGGGAATCTTATGTGCCGTTTTATCAGAATCATGTTTACAACACTCAATCTACACGTTTAAGTGTTTTATATGGAAGTGGCAGTGAAATTAGCTGTTTTCCAACTAATGCTGAAATACGAAATCAGCAGCATTTTAATATGAATAGCTGGACAGGTAATGGGAGAGGCCAGTGGCTCCACTGCTGTCACCACCAGTGCTGTACTTCCCTTGAGCTGCCAGACTGTTGATCTGAAGAAACAAGATGGAGGTAGAGAGGAGTTTAAAGCAGCACCAAAAAACAATGCAAAGTGCTTTCTGAAGAAAATATGTCTTCATGATGCTAATATATTGTTGATGGTTGATGTTTCTGGGTACTTATGTATCTATCTGTCTTGTCAGTCAGTCAGTCAATCAATCAATCAATTGGTGATTGGTTGGCATGCTTCTGTATATATGTATGTATGTGTCTATCTGTCAATCAAGGATTTTGGTTGGCGTGCCTCTGCTCGTTTGATGAACTCCTCAGTTGCAGCGATCTCATTTTCTCTCTGCCCACGCCAGGTCTTCAGAGCAGAGGCCTGCAGAGCTCGGCCGAATGAGAAGGACAGAGCCCAGGGCTTCACCAGTGAGCAGTTATTGATGGCATTAAGGTTGATGGAAGCCTCCACTTCGCTTTGACCGCCCGAGAGGAACGTCACTCCTGGAAGTTAAGAATTATAGAGTGTTGATAAATGGTCAGGTCATTTGAAATAAAGTATGCACAAGTGAAGGACACTTTTTTATGCATACCTGTGACTGCAGGTGGGACAGTACGTCGTAGAGCGGTAACTGTTGCCATGGCAACCTCTTCCGCACTGTATTTGGTTGGGCAGCTATGTCCAGGGGTCACCATGTTGGGCTTTAGCAGCGTACCTTCCAGATACACATGATGATCAAACATGGCTTTGTACACTGCTGCAAGCACCTGAGTCAATGATCAAACTCGTCATATAATAACCCAACATATTTTTATTGTGTCAAGTGGTAAAATAAATTTAGTAGAATAACTAACCCTCTCTGTGACAAACTGACAGCGCTTCAAATCATGATCTCCATCAGGCAGAATCTCTGGTTCCACTATGGGCACAATCCCATGCTGGAAATACAGTGTTAACAAGAATTGAATCAATTAACTATATTTTCATTTATCCATGTATTTATCCATCTAAAATATATATTTGCTATTATTGGCATTTACCTGTTGACAGATGCTAGCATAGCGGGCGAGAACCCTTGCGTTTTCTGTGATGCAGAGGCTGGATGGGGTGGTATCGCTTATTTTCATTACGCAGCGCCACTTTGCGAAGTCAGCGCCATCCTTTTTATACTGAGCACAGCGTTCTGATAACCCATCCAGACCTTTGGAGACAATCAGTAGTGTTTCATTTAAAACATAGCAAAGCTGACTTCAGAATCAAGAAACTAAAATTTGTTCAAGCAAACTGTGCTACATGGTTTTTTAAAACCAATTGAATGAACAAATAGATGCAATGTTTTTAGCTTTTACTTTTTGATTGGTTACTGTGTTTGGCTTTTGTAGGGCAGGCTGGTTTACCTTGTGTAGTGGTCTCTCCATTAGTCCCTGGCAAGGGCACTACACCTTTGTCAACCTGTGAAGTAAGAAAGAGTTGTTGAAGAACATTTTTAATTCAGCTCCTCAGACTTTAGAGAACTACAGGTAAAGTATTTTTAAATTACGGATTAATAATTTAAATCTTATACACATTTATGATTATAAGTTGTAAAAGGACCACTTTTTAAGTATAGGGACAGCAGAGAGATGACTAGAATTAATGGAATTTGAAATGCTGCCCGCATGACCATCAAGTCTCAACACACTTAAACATGTCAAATTAACACATACACTGTTCCAAAATGCCATACCTTGATTCCTATAGTGATACCCTTGTCTTTTATCATCTTAACAAACGGGACACCATCATCAGAGTTCTGGTAGAGTGTTTCATGGAAGAAGATTACTCCACCAATACAGCTGTTAATGCGATCATCAGCGGTGAAGAGCACCTGGCGGTAGAGACGCCGGTTCTCCTCTGTGTTCTCCACCCCTATCTGGTTCAAGCGCTTCCCCAAACTGCCTGTTAGAACAGCCACAGGACCAAAGTGAGTTCCAACCACACCATTCCAACTGACGCAACTGCTAAAATATCCACAGAAACTGGCTGAGATCACACCAACCTATGGACTCATCTGCAGCTAGGATGCCTTTGCCTGGAGACACTATGCGTAGAGCTATCTCATGTAGCTGCTTCTTTTGCTCAGAGGTGAGGGAAGGAAACTGGTGGGTCATCCTGACAACCTGAGCAACAGAACAGTAAATAAATGCCCAGAACATCATTGAGGTCGGTTTTCACATCCTCCTCAAACAACATCACCACTGTGTAGCATTCCGTCTGGTATTATTGAATTTGTAATATGTATTAATTTAAACTCTCTACCATTGGAAAAATACTACATTTTAACTCAAATGAGCCCTAAAACAAAATACAATGCAACACAGATTTCTGAAAAATAAATGAACTAAATGGCTTTCCAGATATATTCTGGTACAATAAACAAGAATAAACATAATAAAAGCATAGATACGAACACACAACTCATTAACAAAATTGAGAGCAACCTTTGCAATAGATATTAAACAAAATCAGTCACCTAAAACATGATAGCTGTTTAACTAATTGTTATTCTATAGTTTAGAAATGATAAGCATTCTCATGTACAAAAGCATAACAGATTCCTGCAGCTTTAGCAGTTTGTTATTTGTTCATATGGACATCACTGGAGCACATAAATATGATATACATACCATACACATGGTTGAATTCTTTACCAGCGACGCAGCTACTAAATTACTGCAAGTTATTATCATTGCACTGAATGTTTTTGTTTATTGATAGTTCTTAACTTTATCACTACTTGAAACATATTTATTTAAAACATTTAAACATAATTAAACATTTACTTTTCACTTTTGGTATTTTAAACCTTCTGTTCAATTAAATAACTAATAAATAATAAAAAGTCATGTGTCGTTATTTCTTCAGGGCAAATGCCACACTATAGTTTAAGTCCAAAATGACAATGGCAGGACATTCAACAGATGGGATAACAAGGTTACTCACCAAAGCAGAGCAGACTGAAGAACTTTTTCTGAAGAGGCTTTTCCTACAGACGAGGAGAGACGTGACTGAATCTTTTACAGTGTTGGTGTCCCAGTTCTTTATGAAGGTGATATCCCAGAGGATGCTGACACTTGTAGGGCGGAGCCTAACTTTTTGCCCTCATTAAATTATTGGGTGTTAAAGGCCACCCGATCCCATTTCTCTAGCAGCATGTACTCTCATTATTTTACACACAAAACGTATATCAAAACATTTTATATCAGTATAAAAAATGTGTGTGGCCCTTACACAGTGTTGCGTATCAACAGGAGTTTGCTATGCAGGTGCTAAGGTGTTGCTAGGTGGTTGTTAGGGTTGCTTGCAGTCCCAAAGGTCTCTGTAATATTCTGTTAATAATTGGTTGTACATTTAATCACTAGTCTATAAAACAAATATGGCGGCATGTAAACAGAATAATTGGTTTGATGCACCTGGCTTTTAAACTGAATCTGTCTGAACTCCCATCAGTGATGTAATTAGATCAGAAAAACCTCAGGCACATTATTAAATCTCTAGTCACTGAGACCCCCACCACCCTTAGGAAAATGATCGAAGTCACAGAGCAAGAGATTGAGATGTGTGGTAAAAAATGAGGTGGGGTCATGGCATAATTTCTGCTACACAGGTGAGAAGCTATTAGATGACATCATGATCTACTTTTCAAAGTAAAAAAATAGAATCTATGTCTGGGGATTTAGTATTGTTGCAACACAAAGAACCTGTCAACTATATTGTATGTTGCTGAAATACTTTGAGATTTAAATGAGGTTTATTCATACAGAAATGCATCAAAATGCATATAAATATCCAACACATAAATGTTTTTTTTTCTAAGCACTGTATTGTCTAGCATACAATAACAGATATTAATGGCAGGTATGGAGGGATACCCAAAATCTCCCTCCACATACAGGACCAAAGCCCATATAAACGAGACTCTCAAGAGAACTGTTAATAGTTACGGATATTTTAAGCCTCTACTGGGAATGCGATTTTTTTCCTGATACCTAATTAAAAACATTAATAATGATGCTTTATCTGGTGTTCAATTTTCAACCCTATTAAGGCTGTTCCCATTTGGGTTTGTCATTTCTCTCACAAATAGGTCACACCAAAGTCTCAAAGTGGGATAATTGTTTTCAGGTATCATTGACAGATTTTACCATTGTATCGGAATTCGTAATGACATTGATATCGTCAATGACATTGGAATAGTTTGCACTGGAATCATTGTATTGGAATCGCTTGTTCTATATACATTGTTCTATATATTAGTTAGATGAGCAATTTCTATTTTCATTGATCTTTAAAGTGATCTTTACAAAATGGCCAGAATATTATTCACAAATGGGGAAATGTATGATTCCTTCCAACCTTTACCACACAATCAAATAATAGCAAACCACATTAACCCATCACCTATGCTCAAATGCAGATTCAGTTATTGCTTTCAGTTACTCATTACTGTAATTGTTGTACTAACATTTAACTGTACTTAAATGTTATCCCACTTTCTGTATTGTGGTTACTGTATATTGTATTGCACATTTTATGATATATCCCATTTCTTCATCATATGTTTATATATTTATTGCCTTTCAGGAGAATTATTAAGGTATAAGGTATTATCTGCAAAGTCACAACTTAATACCATTAATGCCATCAAAATAAATAGATAAATAGGGCATCTGCATCACTGTAACTAGGGTACATAAGAGTATATTTAAATTACATAAAAAATGTACATTGGAACTGTTGAACAACACAAAACAGTTCTTATTTACAGAAAACCAGTGCATTGGTGAAGTATAAGGGTATTTATCTTCCATATGGGTCTTCCATAAAGGTATTACTGTTAAGTGTATTACTGTAAAGCCTATTACTATAAAGTGTATGTTTGTCTTTAACTCAGCACCAGTTCTGCAGTATTAATAGTTGTTAACAAGAAGTTAGTCACATAGGTTAACTTTATATTGTTAAGTTTTGTTTGTACTTTCAATAACAAAACTGAAACACAGCATAATTGTAAGAATTATGTACATTTTGAAAAAATATGTATTGTCTTTGGCAGAGGGACAGCACCTGGAGTTTGAAGTCACAGTCAGAAATAAATTGTTTATTTATGTTTTGTAAGCTGTGGGCTTTTAAGGAGAATTAAGTCTAGAGAATTGAGGTTCCTCTTGCCTTAGTCTTTGGTAGGAGGTAGGAGACACATCTTCAGAGATGGAGGAAGAGTTTAGCAGGTCACACTCACAATTGTGGAGCAGATCTAATGATACTCTCATTACCTCTCATTATCATACAGATGTTTACTGATTCTTGCCAGCATCAGAAACAGGAAACAATTACCATCAACAAAAAGCCAATTTTCTACTTTCACTCGAGAGATCTGCAAGACATTTTTCCTTTGTTTTAGTAGTTTTATACTATAACACATCCATCAAATCACATGTGCACCGCCTCTAGACACATCTTACCCCTCCAGTGGCCAAACTGTAGATGAGAATACAGAGAGACCACCAATCTGCTGCATGGCCCCCACAGGACGTCAGGAGCTGTTTAATGACCAGACAATGTAATTAATACTGTACATTCTTATTTACAGACCCAGCAGAAATGGAGCTATACATGTTTTTAGTTACTACCAGATGATACACTTGATTGACACAGAATTACTATGGAGTCTCACCATGTATTGTACTGTGCCACAGATAGTGAAAAACTATCACCACACTCAAGACCACGAGACAGCCCAAAATCTGTCCAGCGGAGGTGACCTAAATCAGACAGCAGTAATATTTTACTATAACTACAAATATTTTATAACTTTTGTGGTTCAGAAAATGTGCATGATAAACTATTTATTCATTTCACTCTGAAACAAACTTATTATATTGGTAACATACTGTGTAACTTTATTTATACTAGCCTAGATTATTACCTTAGACACTAACCTACTAATTTTAGTAAAACACTCACCCAAGGCAAAACCCAATTCAGCAGCAAACACTTGAGTCTCCTTCTCATCAAATCAACCTTTAAGTGTCCAGTAAGTATACAGGTCCCCAGTGCAATAATAACACACTAAAACACTGAGAGTGACAGAAGGAAATTTCACAGCAGACTGATTGGCTTAACCTTGAGGCCACCTTCATATAAATTAAACTTCCAAAACAAGCTCCACTTAAGTACAGTCTGATCATCTAGGAGGTCATTTTTGAAAGTGTAATCACCACAAATGACAAGTCAGGCTGTCACAGGAAAAGAAAAAAAGCACAACACAATTGATAAAGGCTTCTAGGCTGTCATAAAAAAAGCTCTCTGATGTGCATTGCAAATAGACAAATTTAAATAAAGGGGCAGCAATATGCTAATTTTTTAAGTAATATTCTGGGTTCCTACAAATACAACAGCTATATCCAATCTTTATTTATCATGATGTCAATCAGTGAAATACAATAAACTCTGCATGATATCCACACAACAATACAAACAACAAGTGGGACATATCTATTATCTAACTATACAGGTTAGATAGATTAAAAAAAATCTATCTAAAAAAATAGTTTTTTTATCGTAAATAGATTTTAAAAAGTAGTGAAATATGTTGGTTTGGGTTGAGGTTAAATTTGAATTAATGAAAGGTGATGTGTGTGATGTAATGATTTTTACACATTTTTATCTTTAACTCAAAATCTTTAGAATACTCAGAATATAAATCAAGATAAAATAAGCAGAAGGAAAGTATGTTTAAAAAAGCACATACAGTATATGTGGTGTGACTCACTGATGAAGAGATTCTTCTGGCTTTGCCAGCAGTCTGGAGACAATTGAAGAAATAAATGTTAATGTGTACATGGAGCATTAGCTGTAACAAGAAGAGAAAGTCAGTGTTGTCCATATATCACCAGCCCGGTTAGAACCAGATCAGACGAGCTGTAGCTGACACACAGAGATAGAAGCAGTACAGCGTGACTCACTTGAATGATCACTTCTTCTTTCAACTAATGGAGGATTCTGTGCTACAAAACCTCAACCTAACTATTAGTGACAACAGAACTTCTGGAATGATGATGTGCAATATACTGAACACATCACATTTAAAAAAGCCAATAAAATGATTTGGAATTCAGAACAAGGTATAGAAAATCAGCTTAATAGCATGGACCTCATTTTCACACTGTTCCTTTACCTCAAGTTATTATTTGGTCACAATTTAATTTAGCTTAAATCGACATATGTTTATTTGCTCTGAGGAGTTTTATTCTGTGGCACCTACATGTAAATGTACATATCCAGTAAACCTGTGGAAATTCAGGCAGGAAAACAGAAATGAAGCCTGGCAGCATCCACTCTGAACGCTCCTCTGAGTTTGACCCTGAGGGATGTGATTGCGCAGAGACACATTGTCCTCTGTGCTGGGTGCAATGTCTGAATAGACTGATGAGCAATGTGGGGATCTTGTCTTCTCCTGTAATGCGGGAGACTACATGGAAAGAGCCACCACAGAGTGTTCAGAATAATGTGCATTCAACCAAAGAACAAAAATGCAAATAAGAAATTAGAAAATCGATAAAGAAAAATATAAAGCTAGTAACTGCCATACTGATGTGAAGTTAGTTCTGAGAAAATATCTAGTTGATTGTTTGCAGAAGACACGTGGTGTAATTGCTTGGTGTAATCAAATGCAATAACATTCATACATTCTGTGTATGTTTGTATAAGTGTGGTCTAAATACATATAGGGGGCAATAACAGCTATAAAAAACACATGATTTGAAGTTATAACAGTTCTGTGTTCAAATATATCGATTAAGTAATTATGTTGTGCATTGTTTATTGTGACAGTACGTTATAATACAATAGGTATTTTAAAGTGTAACCAGAAAATATAATAGTATCATCTACTGTAAACAATTTCATATAACAGTAATCATATTAATTGATTGAATAACTGCACGTAAGCATCTCCAGATGAATTTTCAGTAGTCTTATAACACTACCCAGCACTCCGATGTAACTAGATAACGCTCTACCATTACAGTATATCAATTGAGCCGGAAGCTGCATGACTATTAAAGCAGCAATTACGCCCTTACCGTATTTTTACTCTCGTCGCCGCCCATCACATTTTGTAAACAATAGATGACCGGTTCACAATTTTCCTTAAAATCGCAGCGGATTTCCCAAAGAAGTCTTTCTATAAAAATACAGTTTTATTACCTACAGCATCTTCTTTTGTTGTATACACGAACTCAAGTAAGTTCAGCAGGCAAGTTACCAAACCTTCGATGCACATGCATAAGCGCTTACGTTTCGGCTCCGCCCACTCATTAATATTAACATTTATAAACATCACGTTATAGCGCTTTGATGGGTCATGCAGTATAAACGTCATCATTGATTGATTACGTAACTCCGCATGCTCTGGACCTTCAATTCAGATAGTGACTTTTAATCTCCTGTGGAAAATCAATGTATTTCTGTTTTCTATAGCCTACATATACCATCATGTGAGCTATATATGTGAATTATTTTACTAGTGTATTTCTGCATGTGTAGAGTGGTCCCAAAATGACGATATTAATGAATTTGTATATCAATAAAAAGTTAAGCTAGCTCAAGGATAAGGCCTAGCATCTTTTTTCTACAGGTGTTAGTTGATATTTTGTCTAATTACTATGCAGAAACTTCAATAAAATCAAATGCATTTGATATTTTTCAAGCACCAAGACAGCTATATTAACTTTTTCGCGATGGATGTTTTTGTTTTTCAGAATAAAAGTCCCTTGAGACTTGCACAAAATGTATCAAATATTTGAGGCGCTACAAACGTTTAATATGTCTATATTTGTATTTACAAAAATAAAACTATAAACTATTGTAATTTATCTGCAGTTATAACCTTGACAGTCAACTAACATGTTTATCTCAGGGGATGTCACCTGACTACAGCTCATTCTGCACTGACAGTTACATTGGCCTGTCTTGACAGGCACATGATGCCCAAATGTCTAGATAGGCAGTTCACATGGATTATGAGACACAACCACCGTGTGACTGTCCTATTTGCATTTCTAATAGCTCATAATAGAGGCCTGTGGGAATATATCTCAGGTGGCTAACCAAATGAAAACAAAGCAAGCTTTCTGTCTGTCTTTGCACATTGTGAAGTGTTATGCACACTTCTGTGCAACATTAATTCTACATAAGAATGTATAAAATGTTTATGTCAATTGTCAATGCTTGTGTGATTATTTATAGGGTTACACTTATTCTCCTGGTTTTCCCAACAAACATTATTCAACTCAAAGAGGAAAATGACATAGAAGCATGAGTATTTACTTAAAAATTATATAAATACCTAATATACAGTTTTTTTTATCATGCCCAAAAGTAGAAAATGTATGTTTTTGTGAGAGGATCCTTACAAAGTTTTGTAGACAGTGAATAAACAATATTCAGTTGTTTTCACTCAATTAAATGCATATCAAAAACAAAAACAAAAAATCAACCAAAACAATTTGGTTGACTTCCAGGACGTCTTGTTTTTTTTCAAGCTTTCTCACTTAATCCAGTCACTCCTATAGTCTTTACATTGAAGCTTGTTGTGTTTATCAAACCACTCGTCACTCCTATCTGCAGCCATGGCCTGTGAACTACAGAAAACTGAAAGCTGAATTTAGTTTGGAAGAGACATAAGCATTATTGTACACTGTGTAATGTGGAGAGAATTATTACCGCATCCAGTAATTCATTTCCATTAGGGTCCATCGTGGAGAGCTGCCTGAATGCCTTATCACCAACAAAGCAAATCTCATGACTATCCTACATTATGTGAAGATCAGAGTCAGTCAGGCATACAGTTTGCAAAAAAAAACAGCATTTAGTCTTAGTAACACTAGACCATAAAGACTGAGGATCTGCAAGAATGACAACTTCCACTGTGGCCCCAGGTGTGTATAGACTGACAAGTGGAGTGAGTATCTTGTGGTTTTCTTTTGTCATTAGGGCCTCAATATCCAGTAACTGCCAAAATAAGTGCATCTTTTAAATTATAGCAAA
>JAZGTK010021207.1:0-10708 GCA_036877625.1 Ambastaia sidthimunki
ACTCCAGTCTAAGACTCATTGCGAAGTATTGCCAGTATCCTAGATCTGCCTTACCAAGCGTTACATTCTGATTGCCTTCCTGTGTATGCCTTTGTCTGCCCACATTCACTGATTATTTGGATTGCCCTGTTTGGATTTGTCTGCTTCTGGTTTTGACCCTGTCTGTTTACCCTGCCTGCTTGCTGCCTGCCCTGACCCACGCCTGTCTACCATTTGTGAGTGTTCTCTGCCTGCCTCGACCCTTTGCCTGTCCCTCACTACGTTCTGTCTGCCGCCTGCCTTGACCATTGCCTGTTTAACGTTTATGATTATTGTCATTATGGATCTGTCTAATAAATCGCACATGGATTCTAACTGTCATGCCTCAGCCTCATTACACTAAATAACAACCAAATGCGTGTCAAAGAAAAGTGGAGAGATTTTTAGGATTTCGTGAATTTAATAGAATAAGATTCATAGTGGATAATTAAGTCATTAAGTAATTACAAATGTTTTATTTGAAATATTATGACATAAGGACCTATAATGACTAAATACAATCACTAAATCCAGACATTAAATAAAGATTTTAACTGACATTCTGACTGAAAACCTTTAGAAATTAAGGCTTATGCACATGAAGCTTTATTAAACATTAAAGAATAAAACGTATGCTGGTCTTTATTTGGCATTAGACCTAAGAAATATATTACTACCTTTTGGCCTAAAGGGTAAATTTAATAAGAATGAATTCCACCAACTGATATATTTACCCTCGCTGTATGCTTTTTAATACCTGATTAAGGAAAGCAATTATGCAAGTCTGCAAGTGTACAAGCATGCTCAGAGAAGTATTAAATTGTATTAAATACAATTTGTATGGTGTCCCTTCTTCTTTTACGCTGGTTCTAAATTGAAATCCAGCAGTCTAACTTAACTTGCATAAACTTCAAAGCATCGCTCCACTGCTGCAAACACTTTTAGATGCTAAAAGTGCACTTGAATACAATAGGCCTACACATCAAGGTATATATACCCAGTTATAATGCTCTTCCCCATCATTAGATCACAACTGGATAATTATTTGCTTCCATGACCAATAGAAAATGTAAACATTTCTTTACAAAACAAGTCTGTCATATTGCCTTTCAATAGCTACTGCACCAGTCCAATAGCAGAAAGTTTAGCGATTTTGGTGTTTTATCTATTATAAAACAATCTTTGCTCGGAAAATTCTATATACGTGAGCTCGAGCCCGAGGTCCACTCCTAATTCAAGAAATACAAAATATGTGAGTCTTAAAACTATATTTTTAATTGAATGATATGTGGCTTTTGGACATTTATCATTGAATAGGCTCTAAATCACACTGGTAAATCCTTTATTGTTTTGTTGTATCTGTTGCCTAGGCAACTATTACATATGTATTTAAATGGCTCACATTTGCTAGCCTGACTGTAAATGTTAACAGGACATTTTCTATTTATCTTTAAACCATGCCTATACACCATGCCTTTAAAGGCCAGGCACAGGGTCTTTACTGGCATTATTGTATGATGTATGGATCACCCCTACTCTGACTGTGAATACATTTATGAGCTCTATGCAAGCTGCCTCATATCTGTTGATGGTGCATGCAGTGGCATGAGATGACTGTCACAGCAAATATGTAAGCTGGAAAAAGGAAGGAAGAGTTCAAAATGTTACTTTAAATAAACAAGACATGCATGACTAAGGAAAAAAAGAGAGGAACATTGAGGAACCTTTGAATATATATGAAGTCATTTATAGAAACGTGGAAATGAATGGCATTTTAGTTCTTGTGTGTTGCCTACTATTTCCCTTCCTCCTGCAAACACACATACACAAATCTGACATGCTCTGTGTGAGTCCAGCATTGCCGGTCTACGTGTTGCAATGTTCTCAGCCTAAGCCTGGAGCAGCTTGGCAGAACAGCAGGACAGATACTCAAGCACAATTTGGCTTGTAAGCAAATGATTCCCATTGCATAGTCACTGATGTGCAGCTGACAGACTGTGAAAGCGTTTACGGGGGATTCGTTTTATAAGTCTTATTCATTTTCATGTCCAATTAAGGGTTGGCGGCTGTGACATTACAGATGCTTCAGTGGAGAAGCAGATCAATAATATCTCCACCCGAGAAAGCTGACTTTCCTAAAGCCAAGAACACCAAGCTACTTTACTACAGTGTTCCTCAGTTTCCTGCTCTGAAGAAGCTCCATTTCCTGACCTCAAGGAAGCAAAGATTCTTTGACACAAAATCTTTCCTCCTTCCGCTTTCAATTCCTTAGCTGCCAATGGCCAGATCCCAATTACCCTGAGCCAGCATTTTGTCACAGCCCAGACAATACCCAGGCTGCACCACCCAATAAAACATGCACAACACAGCCTAGAGCCCCATTCATGCTAGGCCAACACAAGAAGAGAGTCATTAATTATTGAGGAATGGTGAATATTTCACACGTAGGGAGAGTCATGGATTGACCCTACAGGTACAAGGTAAATAGTTAAAGATTAATACCTTGCATTCTGGGAGAGAAAGTGGTCCCAGAGGGCGTGGAGTGGATGTACAGAGAAAGAGAGAGAACGTTGAGAGCTGAGAAGCAGTGATTTGCTGAATCATTTTAAACTATTTCTCCAGCAGGGATTCCTTATGAGGTGTAGGAATATCAGTGGTTAAGAATGAGTGAGCATTGCATTTTTCCTTTCTTCTGCACCATGGGCCCTCAGCAGGTAAGAATGATGGAGCAGAAGCAAATCCAAGATGGGGACTTAAACTCTATACATTGTTTATGTTCATACTGAATCTTTAAAAAGGCTGTGGGATGACTAAGCCAAATGTTTCAGTACAAAGCATGAAGTGAGTATTAATATTTTTAAATGTCAAATACGCACAATATAATCTCGTAGATAACATGGTTGTCTAATATTCTCCACTTATGAAACACAAAACAATCTCTTTGTTTCAAAGGGATACATGAGAGAAGTGGGTTGGATTGTTGCCTATTGGTGCATGCTGAAAGGTGATAAGCTGTAGGGTATAAAATCTTCAGGCTTTGAAATGTTACAAACAATATTTTCTAGCTGTTAAAATGACATTCATAACTTTCATTATTTTTCTATTCTGTTTGATCATGTTTCATATATTTAAAATATGAAGAAACAGTAGAGACCCCATATCTGATTTTGGTAATGTTCCACTAAAATGAAAACGGAAAGAAAAACAGAGCGAAACTCTGTAAACACATGCTAAATTAGGGAAATTACTGATTACTACAAAAGAAATTACTACGAACATTCTGATGTGGATGACATGTTTACTCCAAACTGTTTAAGGAAGTCAAAGCAGAGATGTTGATCTAATATGATGTTGTTAGGTTAAAAGCAACTGTATGATTGTAAATGTATGCAACATAAATACAGACCACATGTGTTCGAACCCTGTCGTCTTTTAAAACACAACACAGTTTGGCGTTCATTTGCAATTAATGACATCACAGAGTTTACCGGTATTTTGGTACTGATGTGTGAATGGTACATTACTGGTAAAAGATAGAATTCCATTGCTTGTGTACATTTTGTAAATTTACCAGTAAAGTCATTCTGATGATTTGCCTTACTAAGTACTGTGCCATATTAACATAATCGATAGATTAACATAATAGATTTTAAATCTAATACACAACGATACCCTTCTGGTCTCCACTGCGTGTTTGATCTTTCTCCTTTGTCATCATCAATACCCATGCCTCATTATAAACATTATCTGTATTATCTATTGAATTATTTTGCATCGTTGTCAGCATGATGGAAAAAAATGCAAAGCTCAAAGCTAACACCACATGATGTGTTTTCTAGAGAACATTTACATTTGCAATAATGTTTTCAAGTGCTAAATAATGTCACAACCCTAAAAATGGCAGTTACACAGATGATTTATGTGCTTTTTAACAATTCTGATGGTTTGTCAGGCAAGGTTTAGAGTAAACCCAACTGTCTACTGAGCTTCTTTGATTAAAAAGCTCTGCAAGGTAGTGTCCCTTATGACTTGCTCATTTACCATCTGCTTAAAACTCTTGCTGTTTACCCCCATAGATTCCATCTTTCATTAACTAACTGCTTCTTTTAAATTAAATGTGTAGGACTTTTGTTCAAGTGTTTGTGTTTGCCTGAGATGTATGTATGCCAAAAACAACAGAATAACTGTCGCACCCGTTGCACAGTGATAACTCAGGCTATTCGGCTGCACCTGTTTCCCTGTGTGGCATGGTGCACTGTCAAAGTGGAACACAAAGTTTGGAAAATAAATACACAGTCCATATGGCACTTATGTGACCCAATTTGTTCAACATTTATGTTGTCCAGTAACTTTGATTATTTGATTTATTTCACAATGCAGCAATTTGCTGTTGTTCATTTTAATTACATTTACAAACCTAAAGGAAAATTCCTCAATGACCTTTTCCTGTGGTCCAAATTTGACTGTGTAATCTTTTAAAACCACCAAATGCTGCAGGTTTTCATTGCATTCCAATGTATGCATAAACAGAGAATCCAGAGAACCCAATCACTGTAGAAAGAAACATTACACAACCAACTTGGCTTGCTTTAAAGGTAAAATGTGTGCCTGGCATAGTCTAATGCATGTACCCATTACAGCAGTCTTAGCAACAAATGTTTTTTGGAAACAACTTTAAGTTGTAGGTTGTTTACTCTGTTTTGTTAAGTGTACCTCCTACTGGTGAAGGTTAGTTTGAAGGTCATAATAATATACAGTACATCAACTACTTATTTTTAGTAACACTTCTAGACAAATGATGCTTGTGAAAACTAAATTGTTAATGATGAATCATTCACAAATAGCCCTCCTTAAACAGGCTACATGTTTTAGGAGTGGCACACGAAAAAAACGCAGATGTATGCGCATGGGGTAGTGTGAAATGAAATTATTATTTCATTATGTATGAGGTGGCCTGGGGTCAGGATATCATAGCGAATGAGGAGCGATAATTTATTACATGCTGCCTTGTCATTGGCCAATGAGAGAGCTTCTTCTGCATGTCACTACGGTGATCCAGAGCATTCTATTGACCTACACAGGCAAACAACTGATGTGTATGAATTGGATATGGAATAACTATGGACGTTTAGTTTCAGACCTGGTAAAGGAGACTAAATTTGTGCACACTAATATGGTGCTGGTCGATGCTGGATTCGTTGTATATAGTGCAACTGTTTAGCCCAGGTCTCTTCCTATTATGTAATTGAAATAACAATGCCTTTTTATTCTATTAGCTCAGATTATTAAAGAGTCAATGTCTCTGTGGAGAAACTTGAGGCTGGACCAAAGGCTGTGTGAGACTACAATGATTCTAAGTTGCAGTATATACTTTTTTCAATTTACAAGTATAGTTCCACCCCCAAAAAGAAAAATATGCAGGTATTTTCTGTGTAAATGAAGAATTTTTAAAAGGATTTTCAAAGAAATTTGTCAAACTGTCAAACAGTTGACAGTGACTAAGCTTGAAAAAAAAATAAAACAGTAAAAGTAGCCCATATGACAAATTTACAGTCTACATTTAAAGTCTTAAACCATATAATAGCTTTGTGTTGAAAGTCATTATTTACTGAAAATCTAATCTCTGCTGCAGCTCTCATGGGCCCATGCCCAGCATACACACCTCTGCATTATGTATTAATATTAAGTCAATACGAACATAATGTTTTGGTAAATAAAAGTACTACTAATTACAGAGCACTCTGAAGTACTCAGTTCTGATTGGTCAATCATGGCTTCCAACTGATAATTATTTTTCAATAACCATTGTGATGCTCATCGAAGCTACTGCTCATCAGATCTGGACAGTGTCATTAGAGCAAACTGGGTTATGTGCTGCGCTAATGGGAATAACAGTGAATGTTCCAAGATTACCCCTTGTGGATGTCGATTATGATAAGTAATGACACACTGGCTTGCACAAAAAAGAAAACACAGTATCCAACACAGTGTTGTGCAATTGTATTTCATGCACCATAACAAAGTCATTTCCTATTTCATAAACGTTCTGCCTATTGGTTTTTTTGGTCAGATGGCAGCAAAGACACAGTGTATACATACACTTTTAAACAAAATAGAAAAGCACTCAGTAAAAAAAAATTAAAACTCACACTTTGTTAAGACAGTCATTAAAGTGAATGCTCACCAAGACAAACCTTTCTGATGGACAACTGACTTTATACTCAATAAAGTATAAATATGACCACATCAGAAGATAAAAAAATATATTTTGCTAACCAAAAAAAAAAAACAACAACACAGAAACTGTCTACCCTACCTTTAAATAGATAATGGCCTGATTAAAATAATACAGGGAACAAGGAAACATGACAAAAGTTTAAAAGTTGAGTCCAGAAATGAAGACATAAAAATGACACAGTAATATCATGTAAGATTTAAACATTTATGGTCTCAAAGCATGCCAGGTTTGTATATTTTAATGCAGTTCTGCAAGCTAAATTAAAGATCAGGCCAGTGTGATCACAAACAAATGGGTCACCGGTTACTTTTCAGAACAAACCTGTGAAAAAAGGTTAGGAGATTGAGAAAGAGAAAGAGAAGAGTGTGTGTGTGAAAAAGACAAATTCTTCTCTAGCATGCCTGCTAGCAGATGACCCCTAGAGTATTGGACCCAGCAGCTCACTACAATTATCATTCAGCACAAGTGAAGCACCCTGTTTGATATCTGCCAAGGTAATTTAGTGAGAGAGATTGTACCATGTCCTTCCCTCTGTCTACCTCTCTCCCTCTGCCTCCTTTTCCACCTGACAAGGAGTTTAGGACAATCTTCCCTCCCTGCTGCATCAGTCTTTCTCAGTCTTCCACTTTAACTCCTTGTCCACATGGAATTAAAGAGCTTCCAACAGAATGTTGTTCAATCTGCCTCTCAGATCCAAGATGGAAAGTCCTTTCCAGAGCATTTATTTGCGGCTGGGTGCCTAGTGAAATAAATTAAGTGATGTGGAGTGAAATTGTTTCTTCATGGTGCCTCTCAACAGTGTGTCTGATTATTTTTAAGAACTCTGAATAGGGCTGAGGTCTACAACACGACTATGCCCATCAAGGCAACACCAATACTGTATTTATTAATTCACCAACACATCATAATGAGCTTGGCTGTGTTTGCAAACAACATTCCAGGGGCCCGTTTCAGAAAGGTGGTTCAACCAACTCTGAGTTTAAACTTCAACTCTGAGTTTTTGGTTTCAGAACAGCTGAAATTAGTTGGTTCAATCAACTCTAATTAGGTTGACTCTGAGTTAACTGCGTGCACCTCGACCATAAAAAGCCATGATCAATAGAGCGCAGCTATTACAAGTCACCATGGCAACAGCACCCCAAAAAAAGCGGTCTGCATATTTCTCCCCAGCCGAACTGGATTTGCTTCTGCAAGCGTATGGCGAGTACGAGCACATGTTTAAAAAAAAACCAACACGGCTACAGCGGTCAAAGAGAGTTAGCTTGGGAGAAAATAGCTGCTCGAGTCAATGCATAAGTTTATGTAATTATTGTTATTGAATTTTTACTTGAAAAAGTAATAGATTACTATTAATGTTTCTGTAGTTTAATGGTATCTTTAAAGTGGTAATCTTTAAAGATAAAGGTAAAATGGTATCTTTAAATAAAGTAACTTTTACATTAAATGCAATTACATTAAATACAGGATTTTTTAAAGGTGCAGTTTTGTGTCTGTCCTTGTGTTGTGGCTGAGGTTGATATGGGATTTATAAAGCAATTAGTAATGATTAATCCAATACTTTTTAGGGAGCGTAATTATCACATTAAACTACTTTTTAATGTAACTTACCCAACATTGCTGTAATAATATCAGAAGTGAAATTGGAAGAACAGTACATTATTGAACCTAATTTTGATTTTCATGTAGGTGCAATCCAGCAGGCATAAAAAGAACGTGGCAGCAGCTAAAAATGAAAAATAAAAACATTCTTCAATCAGGTAAGGTTTGAGCATATCATTGGTTTAGGCTACCTGACATCACAAACATTTGACATTTTAAATCACTAAATAGCATCCAGTGTCTTGCAGTGAAGCAGCAGCATTTTTGTCATGGGTGTAATGCTGTTTTCACATAATGAATTGTTCATTCTTATTTCACTTCTACTTAGCCAACAGAAAGAAGGCAGAGGCTCACAAAACTGGGGGAGGACCCGCACCACCACCACTCACAGATGCAGAGGAGATGGCCCTGAGCCTGAACACTGGAAGGCCAATGGCGGAGGGAGTTCCAGGAAATAGTTTATCAGAGCCAGTCACTCCCCAGGATACAAGGGCCTGCCTTCATAAAATGTATTTTTTTATATAGGCAATTTTTGCTATGTATTTATTTCAATTTGAGTGGGTTTTTTGTTGGTCCCAACAGATTCTGCTGGTAATATCTGCCTTTTGTAGCCTCCTGTCACAACACAACCCCAGGCAGTTGTAAGCAGCCTACTAAATAAACCATTAATTATGACAAGTTGTATTAAAAACTGTACTCAACCAAATCACATTTTTGTGTGGAGTAGCCTACAGAATTAAAGTTTATATTTAAGTATAAACTGATATTATCAGACCCCCAGAGTGATATTATCACACCCCCAGAGTGTGGAAGAACAGCAGGAGGAGGGTCCATCAACTTCTGTGGGGCAGTTGTGGCCTACTGGTTAAGGAGTTGGGCTTGTAATCAGTAGGTTGCTTGTTCGATTCCAGCGCCGACAGGTAGCAACTGAAATGCCCTTGAGCAAGGCACCTAACCCGATTGCTCCCCGGGCACTGAAGGGATAGCTGCGCTGAAGGGATAGCTGCCCACTGCTCTGGGTGTGTGTTCACGACTTGCAGTGTGTGTGTTTACTCTTCATGAAGAATGGGTTAAATGCATACTTTAGATTACATTTCAGAGACTACATTTCGGTTATGGGTAACCATAACTGACAAAAACATGTCACTTTCTGCTGCACAGATGAACAGTTCAGTAAATGTCAGAGTTTAATTCTGTACAGTTCAATGAAGAACTGCATAATATAACTATTTTCAGTTACCAGTGAAGAAGTTATATAAACTTCATCTTATTAAAAAAATGAAACAAAGAAATTATATACTTGGACCGCCAGATCTAAACGACAGATCTGGAAATCGACATCCTGAAAGAAAAGCTAAAGGTTAGTGTATGGTCACAGGTGAATTGTATGAATTACTGGAAAAATTTGAAAATCTGCTGCTTTTGTATTTGAAGGAAATAAAGAAGACCAAATAAATTGTGATCTGTATTTATTCATTTTGTTTCTTTGGTTGGTGCTTATTGATTAATTGGAGAAGAAATTGCGGCATATAATATTTCTGACCACCCTTCCATCCTGGAAATCTGCAGGGTGTATGGGGTCTTCCCCTGGGTCTTGTATTTGTAGGACAGGGTGTTGCTCCCCTCTAATTATGCCAATATTATGGAGAACAACACATGCCGCAATAATGTCACAGGCCCTCTCAGGTGTTACCCTAAGGTGACGTAGGCACTGAAAACGTGCTTTCAACAGGCCTACGGTCATCTACACCCAGGCTCTGGTCCTGCAGTTTGCCACATTGAAGTACTGCTGGGGGCCTGGTTCAGGTTCTGGGTAAGGGGTTATGAGTGATGGTTGGCATGGGTAACCCCTATCTCCCAGCAGAAAGCCATCAATCTCTCCTGTAAGAAAGTTCACATTGCTTTAGTGCTGCAGAAGTGCCCCTGTAAGTGTGTAGTGCGTACATGCATTGAAATCATGAGTCATGAACGGAGCTGGGCCACTTGGCCTCCACATTGGTAATGATATGTGCAGCATCACATATGATCTTGATATGATCTCTATTGTACTTTATGTTGTCCACCTGTGATTGGATGGTTGGCGGACTGCCACTTTAAAAAAAGGGAGGAGACCGAAGAAAACTCCCGGTTTAATGAACAAAACCTGCTCCCGACCAGGTTAGGTTCACAAAGTAAGTTACCACAGTAACTGACTCGGAGTATAGGTTAACTCTTTTTCAGAAACTAGCTTGACTTACCCTGCGTTCTTGGGTTTGAGTTACTTCTGTTCTGAAACCGAAAACTCTGAGTATGTTAACCCTGAAATGTGAGAAACGTCTCAGGTTACGTATGTAACCCTTGTTCCCTGAAGGGAACAAGAAGCTGCGTCTCTTCCCATACTTCCGGTACCCCTTGCCCGCGTTCGCTTCATTCACTTGGAGCTGGGGGCGTGCTCTAAAGCACGTGCTTTTATAGCTTCCTGGTCGTGACGTCACCCCGCCTGTGACGTAAGCACCCCGTAATTGATTGTGCGACAGGTGTTTCAGAGCGCATATAAGCGGATGGCGTTCCCATAGCGTTTTCCCGACGCAGCGTCTCGTTCCCTTCAGGGAACAAGGGTTACATACGTAACCTGAGACGTTCCCTTTCAGGAACTCGAGCTGCGTCAGAAAACGCTATGGGAACGAGATGCCCACTAGCCATACTGGAGGTTCCCTGCCCTCTGTGTAATTTGGACAGAATTAAGGCAAGAGAACAGAAGAGCCGGGAGGGGCTCGGACATCAAGGCCATAGTGCCTGACAAAGGTTAGTGGAGTGGACCATCCCGCAGCGTCGCAGATGTCCTGAATAGGGACACCTGCATAAAAGGCCTTA
>JAZGTK010021208.1:0-10708 GCA_036877625.1 Ambastaia sidthimunki
ATGTTAAAACTAAAGCCTGCAAATTACAGGTTAGGTGTTTAAAATGTAATTATCTTGATTAATAAACTCAAATTATTACTTGTTTTCCTTCAAAAACGTACCATTTCAATCCAGAAGACATTTTATTAAACCACTGGAGTTGTATGAATGACTTTCCTGATCAATGGATGTGTTTTTTAGAGCTTCAAAATCTCTGGCAGTATTCACTGAGATTATAAAGCTGAGAAGTATTATTATTTATTATTTAAAATAACTCTGCTCAACTGAAATAAGAAAGTCACGTACACTTAGGATGGCTTGAGGGTGAACGTTCCCTAAGTTTGTCATTTCAGCTCCACTTGTGTCACCAAAAAGAAATGCAAAAATATTTCCTTTAAAATCGTTTCAAGTCAAGCTGGTCAAGTAATTTTTTAGGCCGTTGTCTCTGCAAAACAAAATGGGATAAAGTAGAAATAAAAAAAAAAAAGACTTCCTCTTTAAAAACACAATTCCGTGTGTGTGTATGTGTGAGACATGGCATAAAAACAGCCTGTTGTGTTGTAACATTTGTCCTTGCTGTGTCACAGGAGAGAGCAAATCCTCTCCATTCAGAATTCTCCGCAGGCGGGAAGTGTAATGAAAGATACAGTAGATGTCATTTCCTGTGTTTGTGGTGCTTCTGTAAATACGTGGTGCTGGCGTGCAGCTGTGACGGGATATTTTCACCTCGGGCCCGACCGCTCAGATGAACTGTCGCTGTAATTCCACAGGCCCGCGTGATGAGAGCTCAGTGACGGCAGAAGTCGAACGCAAGGAAGTCTGTTATACATTAGTGTTCATGAAATTAATGAGAAAAATGACTTGCAATTATGCAACTGTTGGTGCTGCTGTTGTGTTTAATTATATTAATTGACAAGGATTTGTAACAGATACTGTCAAGTGTCATCAAACGCATTATTAACAAAAGCTATAAAATATAAAATATATACTGTCTCTATAGAAGTAATAATATAAATAAAACGTATTTAAATGTTATAGGTAATATTGGACCTTTCCATAATATATATATATATAATATATACTATATTGATTTTAACATTATATAACAAAGTTTTTGTTCATTTTATTATTAACATTGTAGCTTAAGCACCTCCCACATCTCAACAACAGATTCAAACGAGGCCTTTAAGCCAAAGCTCAATTATGTTTGGACGAGAGGAATGAACGACTGAGTGATGTCACTTCCTGTTTGGACTGTTAGCATCTTTTCTATTTGCTTTCACTACAGTTTACATCAGGCTTTCTGTAGCCGCAGGCTGTTGCTTTTTCCGTCTTCTGTTTCTCTTTAACTTTCAGACTGTGTTTCTTTCAAACTGATAAACCTCATCCCCTCTCGTCCTGCGCTGGTCCAGTTGTTTATTCAGTGTCTGTATTTATATCTTTTCGATTATCATGGTCTATTTAGGAATCCATTACGGTTTCCTTATATCTAGTTTCTAATTGATCCGGCCGTAAACAAAACTTCCCAACCGCATAAAGAAACGGAGAAAAGGAATAAACAACATTTATTGACTCTGCCATAAACGCGTTCAGACCAGCGCACATCAGCGTGTTTGTGTGAGCTATAATGATTTCTTGTTATTCTCTGTTAGTCTGTCTAGGTGTTTATAAACATGTTTCTGTTGTGTTTGTAGTCGTCATTGTGTCTCCATCCGTTTGCTGTAAACAAAGAAACTGAAGTTGTAAACACACATGCAGTGATTAGATAAACTGATGATATATAAACAGACGGAGCTTCCAAATGGGATAAATCCACTTCCAATATGGCATTTTGGAGCAAGAACAGTCAAGACGGCCACAGTGAAGGGTCGCTCCAAACCCAAGTGCTCAAGACTCTCCACTTCAAAAGGCCCTTCAGAAAACAACTGATGGACATTTAACTCCCATAATTCTTAGTGCCGATTCTTTGTACAGCCTCTTTAATTCACTGCAGTTGATACCATCGGCCGTGTGGTGACCTCAAACATCACGATCCACAAAGAAGACTCAGTGTTATATTCAAAGATTGTTTTATTCACAATTGAAGTGTAACAAATATAGTTTATCAAAAACCTTTGCTGCTCTTTAATATAATTTATTACATAAGATCATAAGGTTTATATAAATGATGGCTGGCGCTTCGCCAGGATGAATGTACAATAAAAAATAAAATAAAACCAAACAACAATTTCCCACAAAATTAATTGCATATATATTAAAGAAAATAAATCATACTATGTGCAATGGAATGATTATCAGCAATATTGTACAGTTACATTTCTGAGGTTGTCTCATGAGGAAATAACAAACGAGAATCACAAACGAAAAGGCGATTGCTATGCGAGATCATCAACACAATATTTAAACAACGAATTTTTAATCCAGAAATCTGCACATCTTCTATTCTGCAAGGAAACATCTGCTTTCAAACGTCTCGTAAGAGCCGCTGTGGATTCTTACCGCTACGATGCAAACTCACGGCGAATGGAATCACGTTAACTAAAGAGACGACACGAAGCGCTAGTCAGTGACGCTGCTAAGCGTCGTTTACAGTCTCAGTATCATGAATACAGTGAATGTGATGTTTTATCTACAGTGTGTCACAGTGTTTTTATGACAGGACCTCCTCGAGCTTCAGGCTGAAGACATGAGTTGGCGTTACTTTCATTTGTTATGGTTCCTAACTTTGATGATATGCTGTTCGACGGCATACCAGAAGAAATACCATGTGATGCGTTGCAGTCGTTGGCCTCGAGAGAGAATCTCTGAGGTTTATCCTCATTATCAGAATGTTACGAGATCCGCCAGTATAACATTATGTCATAGCCACGTCTACTCACATACTAGTTAAGCATTGCTGGTTCACTTTTACCCAGAAGTAAATCTTTGCGGGCTTAGTTTTGCCTCAAAATGCGAGTCACAGGTCATCATAAGAATAGAGGGTGGGGTGAGGCATACGGTAGCAGCAGCCTCACTCCGCAACCGACCAATCACACTAAAGCAACAGAATCAAGCACGTCCTTCCATACAAACCTCATTTGCGAGGTAGTGCCTCCAAGTGGAATACAGTTCTTTATTGTGGAATGAATGTAGTGTATGTATAGTTGATATGTGATGTACATATATGTGTGTATGTGTGTGTCCAGTGTGTAGTGGTCTGCTTTGTTTTTCCTTACACAAAATTCTTTTCCCACACAAAATTCCTTATTTGTGCTGTCGTTTCTCTACAGTATTTTCCCTATTCTTTCCTCAGGGAGAATCCAAATATATCGATTCATTATTTTGTGCTTTCATATGAAAATAAACATTAAACAGATAAAATCATAAATCACGACCACTAGGGCAAAATATGTTTCGTTCACATTTGATGATACATTCATACAAACTTTAACTCTGATGCTGTCTGTGTCTTCCTAAAAATCATCTAAAGGATATGAAAGATCAACTTCCTCTGCCCTCTGCACTGAAAGAAGACAAAAACGTTTACATCTTAAGTAATAAATTAACACAAAGTATATTACATATGTAGAATTAAAGTCTCTGCCTCCGATGATGATGAAACAAACACATTTTGTACACAACAGTGATGTTTATAAAGCAAGCTAACGAGAAGCAACTCATAAATGCGGATGAATTAACAAACGGCATGTTGACAAACAGCAGTTCCAGAATGAGGGTGCGAGGACAGACGCGTTTCTGGTTATTTCCTCGACTGCCCACTAGGATAATGCCCTCAGTCGCAAACACCAGCGGACACGGCAAAAATAAATTAAAACGCTGCTATTAAAATTTTACGAACGATACATTAAATTTATCGGTAAGACTGAAAGGCACTAGTCGACTTGGTTTCACTACTGTGCTGTCAAATAAAGCCTCAAAACAAACAATCAAACGAAACGCACCCCAAACGAAGCAAAACTCTAAAACAAACGAATTAAGAAACAAAATGACAGTAAGAACAAAGTTAAGCGAATTTCTTACACGATAATGCGCGCGATGGAATAAAAACGTAAGACGATGACGCTTGAATTTTCTATGGCTTTTTAAAAGTGTGTGAGAGGGCAAACGGACAGTCCGGTGGGAAACATTCACTCTCCTCACAGAGGAAATTTGGTCCTTCCAGTCTCCGTGACTCAGAGACGTGACCGAAGCAACAGGGACACAGAGAACAGAGGCGGCATGCGGAATCCCATTGTTACACAGAGCAGAGGACAATCGGTCAGGGGTACGAGCTCCAGACATGAAGCTCCAGCAAAGTCCTGGAGGACAGGAAGTCTCCAGCCACAGAGGAACTCTGAGTCCATATCTCCTGCCCCATTCAAAGCAGGTCCAGGAAGTCACGTTTCAGTGGGGCTTTGGGAAAGGTTTGGGATTACTTGAGATGATTGGGTAACTCCGGGGTCTGTTTCTTAATGACGGGAAGAGGGTGGGCCTCCGTGTTGAACACCCAGTGCTCAAAGGGCAAGTGGTCGTCATCAGAGAACAGAAGATACAGATACCTGAAACAAAGAGAGAAAGAAAGAATGACTTTTGATACAGACATTTTTTATTTCTACATGTAATTTACTAGCTATACATTCGTTCTATTCTATGGGATTTTTTTGTTTTACAGTCCATCAGGGAAAAGTATTAGAGTAGAAAAGCTCACATCTTCACAGTACGATTACAGGTATCATTTACAAACAGTGTTTAATATCTTAAGCTAGTTTAATAATTAGCATGAGCAAGCATCGCTAATCATCTCTTTTATTGCCTGATTAAGTACAACCAAACTGCCTCAATAAATCCAGCACTTAAAATCGAAACACACGAACATCTCCCACCTGCTGGAAGAATTCTGTCTCTGCCAAGTTAAAACTCTGGCAAGCCAACAATGTAAATACTGGATGCAGATTTAAACTACCAAAGGTTTAATATTTTGCTTTCTTTGGCTGAGAAAGCAAATTGTATTAGCAGTGGCCTACAGCCATGACTACAGAAGGTGAAGACCATAAATAAAACCCAAAGCCAACAACAACAGAACGTTGTTTGGAAGACGCATCTTTATTCGGCGAGCCGGTGACGCTTGTTAAAGATTACAGACTATAAACCTCGCAGGAGGCAGCGATGTTGACGTCCGTTTTCTGATGAAGTTGTGCCCTTGATAATACGGTTGCTAACCTCAGGGGATGTGCATTGTCTGGAGACTCGTATGGGGGCTGAGATCTGCTGATGAAAAACTCTTTTCCCTGTTGCCCCTTTGAAAATGGAAGCTGTTGACCTCAGGTCTCTGGAAATATTTATAGCTTAATCACGTGCGTCCACTGGACGTAACGCTGCCGGCTGCATTCACCGTGTCTTCAGCTAGCTCGATCTGAACTGAATTCAAACACTCACGGTTTATAAGTACTGAGTGGAAACCAGCTGGAAGATGAACAGCATTTATAAATGAGATTAATCAGATTTAAGGCTTAGTCTCATTTAGAGACAGATTTACAAACAGTTTACATTTAATGATACAGAGGGAAGGGGTTCACAACCAGCAAGATTTTCAGAGGCTGTAGGTTCAAACTCTAGAAATCTCAAACTCTTTGTGATTTATATAGACTATCACCAATATGCCCTTGAAGAACATCTGTCTAGGGTGATGGTATAATGGTACAGGCTTGTTCCTGGAAGACATGATCAATCACTCATTGTGAATGAGAGCAAGTAAATTTTTTTAAATGGGAGTTCATGGGAGAGTTCTAGGCCACGATGTGGTGAAGTCTTACGAATATCATTCGTCCTGTTTGCGTGACAATAAAACAGCAAGTACAAAAACTGCATCCAAAATAAACAGCCGTGTGCATGGAGAAAAGGCGGCTGTAGAAAACACAGTTGTGCCCACTAACACATTTCTACAAACTGAATACTCTTCTGATCTCTCGGCCCGCCAGACAGTCTCACTCTGGAAGAATCATTACTTAATTTGCACTTACTGTGCAAGAGGGCGGACACAAGCCCGGAGCAACGACAGAACCTGAGAAACAGAACCGGAATAAGAATGGGAAAAACTACAAGCAGGGATTTCTGGATGTGTCTGCTGTCTCAAAAAAAGTCCTTTCTCTGCCTAATTGTGTGTGCTGTTACACCCCACCAAAAGAGCAAGTACTCCTCCAGAGTATTAAAACCAGGAGAAATGGAAGAGAGATGTTTGCCGTGTCAGGATGAGGCAGGAACAGTGATTTCCTTTTTAATCGCAATCAAGGAAAATCGAAGACACCAGGAAACCTATTATAACCTCACTAACTCGCTACTCTTCTTTTTGGCAGTAAATTATACCCGCTCTCTTTCTCTTTCTTTTCATTCTTCTGTGAATGATGAACATCCATAAAGGAGTTTCAGTGATCAGTCTGTGACGAGACACTTCATTCAAAACATTCAGAAAAATATGCTTAACTTCAGTCAATGGTGACACAAACACATGTTCTCAACATCCTTCATGCCAACAGAACATTCGTAGGCTGGCTAATGCGTTCTAAATACTGAAAAGCTCTAATCTGACTGGCTGCTTTCTTTACTTTACATACTTCAACAGCAGCTTCCAAAAAACATCAGTAAGTATAAATCTATATATTTTGCTTTGTTTTCACATTATGAACCGTGAAATAACCACGACTTGCAGCAAACTGAAATTCTGACCACTGAATCAACACACATCTTCGGCACAGTCAAAGGTCTGAATCTGTGACTCTCCACAGTTAGAGTGGAAAAACAAACGTGAGATTTAACGTTGAAAGCACAGAAGCTTGTTTTTAAACGCAGGGCGAAAGGTGAAAACATAACAGCTCGATGCGGGAAAAACGGTCTGAAAACATCCCACTGATCTAAAAACGTCCATCAGGCAGGAACTAAAAATAATTCGAGCTGCATACAATACACGAGGTCTGATGAAAGAAACGTCAACATTGTTAAGCACATAATGGTGTCGCTCAGCTCACAAACACAGACATGAAAGTAATGGGCCAATAATCTCTGTGGAAAGGAAACACTAGCATTTCTCTGGGAGGAAATATTTGTTTTTGTCCATGCTGTGCGTGTGTGTGTAGTTCTGTTGTGCGCCACACCAAGAAGTCTTCAAAGAAATCTGCTTCACAGTGTGTGTGTGTGATGTGTGAACATGTCAAAGCTCTTGTTGTATCACACTTCTACAGTCTAGTACTGAAACATCACAACAAGCACTGAAACATCATAAACATTCATCACAGCACACACACACACACACACACACACACACTGTACTGCTATCTTATGATGACATTCATTGACACAATACTATCTCTAGCCCCTTACCCTAACCTTAACCATCACAACTAAGATGCTTAACCCTTACCCCAAAATTAACCTTTACCTAATTCAAACCCTAACATGTCTTAACCCTCAAACAGCCCGTAGGAGTTGTTTGATAGATATACAACACACACACACACACACATTCACACTCACACAGTGTAAATGTTGTTCAAGTGTTACCCTAACAAATGCTCTTTCTTTCTGTGCCATACAAAGTGCTTTTATTCTGCATAAATTATGCAGTCTGATATAATCACGTTGTTATCGCCCCCTTAGTTTCCATCTTCTCTATCTACACTACTTTTTTGTTGGGAACCTGCAGTGTAGCCAAAACTACTTTTGCTCGGGGCTTGTGGTACAAATATTTAGACTCTCTTGCAATTCAAGGTCTTCAAGCTGTTCTGTGTGTGTGTAGAACTTACTTGAGCGTCTCGGCGAGGTAGAAGCTCTGCTGAACATCATCATGGCTGGGGCTGTTGGCGTAGACGTCACGCACTCCACTGTAACCTCCCTCCAATCTACAGTATTTCTCCAGAGCCTGCGACACATAGAAATCTACCTGTCAGCCTCAAACCAGCAACTCTGGCAACTGTCATGTTCATTTAACAAATAAACACGCCAACAAACTGCTAGAGTGGCCCAATACAGTTTGGGCCCCTTCTCGAGAACATCAATGGCATATTTTGTCTGATTTATCATCTGCCAGGCAAACGTTTGAGAAATGTAATGGTAGCACATCTTCTGAACGTGACTTGTCATTTGAAGGCTGTTCATGTAGCGCAAACCGCGTATGAGTTATGCACTGCATTTAATATTTAGAGTTAGGGATTGAAACACAATAATTCCCCTCCAAACCTCTCTAGGTGAAAAATGTAACTACAAAGACTCTGGCGTGAGAACATCAATGCAGTATTGTGAGGTAAAATATGACAATGCTTTTAATATAGATTTTTTTTCTCCCACACCAATCGCACAGCACAACTGAAAGGGCAAATAAAGCAGAGAGAAACTCCACACTGTTGGTGTTTAGGTGGGGGAAGAATGCAGAAAGGCAAAAAAAGTTTAGAAAGCAATAAATGTCAAGATTTGACAAAGTAGTTTTTGGGGAGAAAGAAGAATTAGGCATTTTATTCTGCAAATGTTAAGCAAGCACATTTTTCTGAAAGAGGAACATGTGGCTGAGAGAGAGAGACTGATGAGAGACAGATGAGAGAGAGAGAGAGAGAGAGAGGGAAATAGAGATAAGGAGAGAGAGACAAAGAGAGAAAAAGAGAGATAGACATAAAGATAAAGAGATAAAGAGAGAGAGTTAGAGAAAGAGACAGTGAGAGAGAGAGATGCCTGGGGGGGCAGCCGCATCACATTGGCAATCTGAAGTCATTACGATACAATTACATCGCTCTGAGATCCAAGCAGCCTGTATTGTCTATAATCCTGCTGTGCTGAAGTGCAGTGAGCGTCTGAGGGCAGGATAAACCCTCACCATGACTCACTGCGGCTGGCCTAAATCTCCTGCCTAATGTGTCGACATGTTTACCAGCCTCACACGGTGTAGAAAACATTATGTAACCACAGTTCATTACGTTTTAATCTCACCTGTACAGCCTCCCAACCCCACTGTCTGTATTTCGGGTCGTGGGTGAACCTCCACATATACATGTACGTCTCGATGACCTCTGGCCTCAGGATGAAGTATTTCTCGTTTTGGCGCGTAGCGATGGCCTCAACGCCGCCGTCGAAGCGGAAAGCCTCCGGGCCCAGCTTCATACCTGAAACACGCACGCCGGCAAAATCATCACTAAAACTTCCATGTTAACAAGAGATTAGGGGATTACAATGTTCCTGAGATGAACAGAAATGCTGTGGATGTGGATTAGAGATTGTGGCATAATCTGGACCTTTGGTAATCTGTTCTTGATAAAAAAAACACAATATGTAGTATGAACAGGCTGGTGGAGACCATGTGTGTCACACAGAGTCAGGGATTTGTGAGTATGTATTTGCAAGGTTAACAGCACTGGATTAAGGATTGTCTACAATGGCCATGTGACTGTATTATTGACAGAAGAGATTAACTGGGTGAACACTAGTTAAGTTCCCAGCAGGGGCTGTACTGTGCTCATCATACTGGCTTTGAGAAGAGTCAGCAAACTGTATTTGACTACTACAGTAACTACTTGTCTGACGAAGCAAATATACAGTAGAAAAAAATTTAATCCCATATTCTGTACGATTTTAGCTGAACCTACAAGTATGTTAAAAAAGAAAGATAAGATTCATAAATATTCTTAAAATAATTTTAAAATAAAGTTCATCAAATACCTAAACAGGTGAATTTCCAGTGAATATCTGGCTCATATTTTACCCAAACCTTAAAAAATAAACTTGAATGAATGTTCCCACATCTTTTGACCAACGAACTCCAATAATCTTTTCATTACCTTTCCAGTCAAGTTTTTTTTATCACTTCAGAGATGCAATTTCATAACCCTGTATAGCTACATTTTTGTAAATGTTGATAGTCTGGGATTTGTTTTAGGTCAGAGCTGTCACTCACTGGTTCGGACGTAAGACTCGTGACACGTGCGGGCGATCTCAGCAGCCAGTTCCATCTGGTGACCCGTCTTGTCGTCAGGGGCTCCGTCCGCCCCTAAAGCAATCATTCCTCCAGCGAAGCAAGTCAGGTGACCCATCTTATGCTCCAGGAGACCACCCTTCCACTCTGCGATATACGTCAGCCCTCCACTCGACTTACGGATCAAATTCTTCTCGATGGCCTGCAGACAAACAAGAACCGAATATAATTAAAATAAACAAAAATGTTTTTGAACTAGAGGGGTTTCGTTTACACCTCAAGGTGGAGTTACTCAAACTGTGTGAGCTGAGAAGAACTTTGTCCTGGTTTGTATTTGTATTGTTTGGCTACTACAAAGGGGACATTTAACGCTTTAGAGTGACATCTCTCCAGCAAATCTGATATGGGAACAGCTCAAGGCTGTACGTGGCATTAGAGAGATCAGGGTCACAGCTGTGTGTTTAAAAGACCACTACACACACATATATGAGAGATCTTTATCTGTATTTATCTGTATTTCTGCTTGTGACTAACAGTAGCAACACCTCTTACTTCTGTTTGCCAGTAGAGTGACAGTCGCTCAGTGGTTGTCAAAATATTGTGGCTTTTCCTACAACAATGTGATTTTTAACAAGAACAGTGTAGACTGAAAAGACGACAGAATTGTTTTTATTACACCGCATTACCAGTTTAATGCTGAACGCTAATTAAAGCCCTCTGGATTCAATTTATATTGCTTTGGTTTCATAAATAAACTACATCATCTGAGAATTACACAAAAACAAACACAACAGTATAACT
>JAZGTK010021209.1:0-10708 GCA_036877625.1 Ambastaia sidthimunki
GTGTTACTCGGGCTGTTGTTGACAGACGCCTCTGTGCGGGTGACACTGCTCTGGTTAACAGGATACACACTGCAGTGATTTACTGCTGGTTCTTGAACTGTTATACTTGTCTGAAACACAAGAGATCATTGTCACAAGAGAACAAGTGGCCTTTATATCATTGCACTATATCTCTGAGAGTGAAACATGAAAATGTAGTTTTAAAAAATTCTTCCCAAATTGGAGATAAAAATGAACAGTTCTCACAGGAGAATTCTTAAGGGACGAACAACCAGATTTAAAGATATGAGTTGATTTTCAGATTGATTAAAGATAACAGCATAACAGTAACAGTTTGTTGCTGACGTCTGTACAACTGTAATGCAGAAAACTGTCTCTCTCTCTTTCTCTCTCTCTCTCTCTCTCTCTCTCTCTCTCTCTCTCTCGTAACTTAAACTGTCCTGAGCTGCTTAACCCGTTGAGTTATCAGTAATGATGTGTGTCAAGTCCTTCAAGATACCTGGTTTTGAAGATCTGAGTGTGTTGTGTGTGGTGCTTGAGCATGTAAATATAGGATTGTTACTTAATAATGTATTTATCCAGTTACTGTTAGTGTAGAGAAGTTGTGCTTTTCTGAAGGTATCTGTGGCTTACACAGTGAATTTGGGTCCATTGTGCAGGAAAGACTGATCTCGTAGAAGTTTGTTTTCAGGCAGATGTGAAGCGACTCACACACCCAAGCCCTCTGTGACGTCTTACATTCCTCACATAACTGCTAGGCAAGCGAACTTCTGATCACAGCCGAGACGCCACGCAAACACGCTGAGGCCAGCTGACATGTGTCTTCCTGTTTACACTTCAGAACGAGCTGATGTGAGCGTGTGCAGCTGTGACATCATCAATCGAGGTTTCTGGCATCTGTCTGTGGTGAACAGCAGGGTGTTCCTATCTTTCCTGCTGTCTGTGGGTGTGACTTCCTGACCTCATTCCTGAATTCAGTGCTAGAACAGAGAGTTGTAGAGGAGTGAGCTTTCATTGTGAGCCACTTCTGTTGTGATCAAAACCTTCTAGAATATAAAACATTTCCCATATTGGAAACGCAAGTAGCTAAATGAAAGGGAAAACAAAAAAAAAGTTGAATCGTAAAATGGAAGGAAACATGTTGAAAAAGTGAATATGTTTACATTTATGTTTGTATATGATATAGTTTGTAAAAAAATGCCCCAAATTTCCAATAAATTCCCATAATATTCCAGCTTGGAATTCCCCAGCTTTGCAACCCTACACAACACACAGTTTACACATTCAGTGTGCTAGAAGAAGACACACGTCTTCTGATAACTGAGGTCTGAAGAGAGCTGTTTTATTTCACGGGTGTTTATTTCATGGATGTTCTCTGTAAAATGTGTTTCAGATCCAGACGTTCGGTGTGGAGGCTCCATGTTCAACAGTAGAGGAGTTGACCAGTGGGGTCGCCATGGCGCAGGTTCTGCAGAAAATGTAAGTCTCATGCACACGCATATATCATTAAATATACCATCAAATCGATTTAAATGAATGTATAAGTGTTAATGTATATCTGTGTTCTGTAACTGGTGTTTATAACTGGTAATCTCTTGTAACTGGTGTTTATAACTGGTAATAATTTCCTGTATCTGCTCCAGTCAATTGTTAAACGTTTTTTAAATCTTTTCTTTGACTTGTGTGTCTCACAGTGATGCCATGTATTTTACTGATGCCTGGATCTGTCGGATTAAAGCTGATGTTGGGGACAATTGGAGGTTAAAGGTATTTAATTCAATTAACTTTTATCTCTAACACGTTTCCCATTGTACCTTGTTTTAATCCATCTTAATAAAATTTTTTACTTGCATATACATATTGGACTTTTATCTTTCATATCTCGTTTTCAGATCAGCAATTTAAAGAAAATATTGAAGGGTGTTCTGGATTACAACCAAGAGGTGAGATACACGCTCCAGTTTGATGCTGAACTGAAATACTAAAGCATTTGCAGGAATAAGAAAGATTAACACTCTAGAAGTTACAAAGTACATTTGAACAGAGTACAAATCATAACATCATATCCTAACTGTAGGATAAACAAACAACTAAACAGAATTTCCACATAATTAATAAAACAGATGTGAAAACAGTTTATTAACTGTGATTAGTCAGCTTTTCTAAAGCCAGAGTTTGATTGTTCTGTCTGTATTTTTTTATTTCAGCTTGTCCTTTTTTAGTGGGCTGACCACTGTGTTCTGCTTTTGTAGAGTCACTGTTTAGAGTCAGATAACATTGTGGTTTAGTTTGATTTATCTTGTGCAGAATTCTTTGGTCTTTAAGGGTTTTGAGGTGAATCTTAGCAGTGTGTGTGTGTGGATCTGCAGGTGTTGGGTCAGCAGATCAATGATTTCACACTTCCAGACGTGAATCTGATTGGAGAACATGCAGACGCAGCCGAGCTGGGCCGTATGTTACAACTGATTCTGGGCTGTGCTGTGAACTGTGAGCAGAAGCAGGGTAAGTGTGTTTACTTCTGTATGTGTCTCCA
This sequence comes from Ambastaia sidthimunki, assembly GCA_036877625.1. NCBI lineage: Eukaryota > Metazoa > Chordata > Actinopteri > Cypriniformes > Botiidae > Ambastaia > Ambastaia sidthimunki. Next base: position 2,534 of record JAZGTK010021209.1, read on the forward strand.
CTCATTTAGCATCAGATGTCTAGCTGCTGGTTAAATGACGTAGCCGACCGTTTCTTCAGTCCATTCCAGACACTGACTCTGTGTGCTGTCCGTTTTCTAGAATATATCCAGACCATAATGATGATGGAGGAGTCCGTTCAGCACGTTGTCATGACAGCCATCCAGGAGGTCAGCGTGTCTTCCATCATCTGTAAAGTCAAGCTGCTGTTTAATAAATCATTCATGTCTCACTGTTCTTCACACAGCTGATGAGTAAAGAGACGCCCGTGTCCACAGGAAGTGACTCGTATGTAGATCTGGACAGACAGGTGCGACTGTTTTATATAGTAACTGTATCAGATTCTTTGATTTGATTGGTTAATTGGTAATGAATCGAGGTTTAGATGTTTTGGTTTCTTCTTTTAGTTGAAGAAGACCATGGAGGAGCTGAACGATGCTCTGGCCACTAAAGAAGAAATCGCACAGCGATGTCATGAACTCGACATGCAGGTAAACATGCAGTTTCCTGCGTGTCTGCTCACCAGCTTCACTGATCATCACGTCTTCATGTCTTTTTAATATGCAGACATCATTGGTTTAGTGAATGTTAGAGCAAAACCACTAGTAATAATATAAATGTCACTATTTTATTAAAGGTAGGGTGGACAATTTCACAGAGGCTAGCAGTAGCAAGCTAGCTTTAAAAGCATAAGATCCCGCCCACCCTTCAGAGTGTCTCCAAAGCCACGCCCCCTCCAACACACAAACACATAGTTCAGATCGAATGCAGTGATTGGACAAACATTTTACGGTCCTGCGACTTCCACCGAAGATATACATTTATATAAATATTTTTAGACCACTTGTGATTGTTATCAGGATGTGAAGAGACTTTCAACCAACATAACAAAAAATGTTTCTGGAAAAAAGAAACATTTTAATTTGTGTTATTTATTTATCAGCTTTTCTAGGTGTTTGTTGGATGTTTATGCAGTGTCATTTTTCTCCCACAGCCGTGAATATCATGTTGGATTGAGTGTAAAGTGTTGTAGTGTATTTTTAGCTGTTTTTCTGTGGTAACTTCTCGTCCTGTGCCTTGCTTTTGAAGGCGTACCTCGTCCAAGACGAACGAGATAGACTGAGGTTAGAATTAATTGAACTAGAGGAGAGGGTAAATGTCTTTCTCTTCTTCTGCTCTTAACCTCTGCTGTTTCCTTCAGCCTTTGCTGCTTCTTACAACATCCCAGAGTGGCGTGCCGGCCTGTGTGTGCGTCTGCGTGTCTGCGTGTGTGTGTGTCTGCACCAAAGTTATTATTTGTACAGTATAAAAAAAACTAAATAAAATAAACCGCTCACACGCTCTTTTTAAGCCACACGTGATGCAAGGGACGAAATCTAAAACAGTCAGATGTTTACAAGTAGAATAACCTTGGTGCCTGTGTGTGTGTGTGTGTGTGTGTGTGTGCGGCTATAACCCCACAGACTAAATGCATTCTTTCACATCAGTGACAGCCCAATGGTTCCCATGGCAACAGCACCGCTTACCCACAAGTCTTTGTTGTAGCATGAGATGCTACCATGGGCTACACCAGCGATCTGCACATCTACTCAGCGCTTTACGTCTGCAGCACACGGCCCAGAATTCAGTGTTATTGCTGTAGCACGTGCAGGATTACAGATGACATTATGTGACAGTATTTCTGTGTGTAAACTCAACATGTCACTGATGCTTTGCTTGAGTGTAGCGTGTGTCAGGCAGCTGTAGAACTGCTTCCTTTGACTTTATATTGATTGACACATGTAGTTTGTTCGTGTTAATGGCTTTTTCTTCATCTCTGTGATGGAAAAACGTTCTGATGTCACGCTGATACAGTAACACATTTCCACATTAGTGACAAAGTCTGAAATCTTGAGGCATTTCTGACCTGTTGATCCGAGAGCCTTCTGAAGAATTTCAATTTCATGAACATGCAAATTAGTTTCCAACCTCATTTATTATCACGAGCTCGGAGTAACTTCCATTCGTTACACTCGTTGATGTGATTGGTTACAACATGTTTGTGACATAGAAAACGGGAGGTTTTAAACCACTGTTTTTCAAGAAAAAACTTTTTTTTTTTGTTTTATGGGGCAAATACTTAATGCAGTGGTGTTGACTAACAAATTTGCACATGATTGTTTAAATCATATTACAAACACCACAGACATATAAACAACATTAAAACTTGATTTCCACCACAGGGTTTTTTAAATGGTACTTGTTGAGGTTCAGTTCAATGTTCATCACACTATTGGTTAAATAATGTGTTTATAAGAAAAAGAGACTGATCATAGGTTAATAGCTAAAGCTCTGATTCGTCTGTCTGTCAGGTGGCTGCTCTTCAGGAAGAGAAAAGCAGTCTATTGGCTGAGAATCAGGTGTTGATGGAGCGACTCAACCAATCAGACTCCATAGAGGATCTGAACAGCCCAGCAGGCCGCAGACATCTGCAGCTGCAGACTCAACTGGAGCAGTTACAGGAAGAGACCTTCAGGTGAGACGAGTCAGAACTTTAGTACTGCCAAAGATTATAAAATTAACAGGATACCACACTTCTGTTACCATGAATGGGGGAAAGAGCAACGTTCAATATGGCCGCCCTAGCAATTGAAGCCCCGTCTTCTTTTAGAAAGGGCCTATCAGCATTGGCTAAATGCTATGTTTCTCTGGGGGAGGTACTTGACAGCCCTTGTGCAAACCCAGTAGCTGAAGTGACCTGCTAAACCTGCAATTTATAGCGCAATTTGGGCTTAAAAAAACGTAATGTAACGTTGTTCTCTCATGGTTCATCATGTCACATGTGGGTTCGTGACAGGTTGAGCTTTCTGGATGAGTCTCAGGTGTGCTGGAACTGTCAGTTATTACCTGCTCAGCTGCCCTGTTGGTTTTTCAGCCCTATCCTCTCCCTGCCCCAGTGGAGGTAACAGCACAGAGCATGAGTGGGCACGGGTGACTTATGAGCACTGAAACCCTCTCACTGGGGCATCTTAAAGGTCTTGAGATCCTCACTTGTCTTCGGTACTGACCTGGTCACTGTTTGGCCACGCCCACTCAATTTCACTGTTTGGCCACGCCCACTCAATTTCACTGTTTGGCCACGCCCACTTACTTCCTGCACAGGGCTAGTAATCACTACATTACTTTTGGATGTTTGGTTTTTCTTTTACTTTGTTACACTGTTATTATATTAGTGCTGTTCAACTGAACCTGACAAAATCGTACAGAAGTTGAAAAATACTCTTAAAATCAACATTGAGTTTAATGGGCCTGTACATGACCTGTACAGGCCCAACAGTATTTAAAGTGATTAACATGATGTCGGTTGAATAAGTTTTGTTTTGTTGGCAATTTCGGAAAATGGACGCATGATGTTGCACAACCTGTTTATGTTGACATCTGTCAAATGTGTGACATTATTTAAAAAAAAATTTTAAAGCATTTTTGCAGCCAAGTTCTCATTTCTGAATCTGAATGTTCTCAAACTGAATCTGAATTCACTCCAACATATTTCTCTTCAGATGTGAATGTTAAAATGATCAGACCTGTCACTGTGTGTGTTTCAGACTGGAAGCTGCTAAAGATGATTACCGTATTCGTTGTGAGGAGCTCGAGAAGGAGTTAGTGGAGGTCAGAGGTCAAAATGAGGAATTGACCTCTCTGGCCGAGGAGGCGCAGTCACTCAAAGATGAGATTGACGTCCTCAGGTGAGATACAGACCAGAAGTCAGAGGTCAAATGTGTGGATAAAGTCTAAACTGTGTGTATGTGTGTATCAGACACTCGTCTGATAAGGTGTCAAAGTTGGAGGCTCAGGTGGAGGCGTATAAGAAGAAGCTGGAGGATCTTGGAGACCTGAGACGTCAGGTGAAGCTTTTAGAGGAGAAGAACACCAGCTACATGCAGAACACAGTGACTCTGGAGGAAGATCTGCGCAAGGCCAATGCAGCACGAGGACAGCTGGAGACCTACAAGAGACAAGTGAGTGCCAGCCAAACCCTGAACATCTCCTGAAGATCTGTCCTCTAGCTCCTGTTTTACTGGAGACCTTTGAGTGATGTATGTTTCTCTGTTAAAGGAATAATTCACCCCAAAAAATAAACCTCTTCCATCATTTACTCATGTAAAGCCTCATGTCATTCCAAAACTTATTTGACTTTTTTCTTCTGTGAAACACAAAGATATTTTGAAGTATGTTGATAATCAAACAACAGTGGCATTCACTGACTTCCGTTGTATGGACACAAAACCACTGAGACATTTCACAAAATATCCTATTTTCTGTTCCACAGAAGACAAAAGTCATACGTTTTAGAATGAGGGTGAGAAAATGTAAATGTTTTGGGGTGAAATATCCCTGTCCCTGAAATATCCATGTTTCAAAGATCTGAATCGACATTAGCCATTGCTATTAACTTTAAAAAATAAAATTGTATCCTGACCAGGGCTGAGATCATGTGACATCTGCGTTCTGTTTCATCAGCAATCTGTACAGTAAATTACATCATTTACATAACCTGAATAATGTGACTTAAAATGATCAGTTAGAGAATTTATAATTAATAGAATATAATATAATTTTAATTCTCATCATAACCGACCAATCAGAGAAAGCAGCCAGCTGCTTTTTCCCGCCCGTTTAAAGAACTGCGTGAGCAGTGTCAAGAAACACACATGATAGAGTGATCAGTATAAACAGCACATCATCATTAATCTGTTTTGTTTTCAGGTGGTGGAGCTACAGAACAAACTGTCTGAGGAGTCCAAAAAAGCGGATAAGATGGAGTTTGAGTATAAACGGATGAAGGAGAAAGTGGACTCTCTTCAGAAAGAGAAAGATGTACGCGTCTTCAAGCTGTGCGAACTCCCTGAATAATCTTAAAATAACGCAAAAACATTTTACTCTCTCTATATTGAGTTATTTTAAACCACACACTTTAAACACGACAGCTTTTTCCTTCTGTTTAGATATCTGATGTCCTTTTCCTTTTTTCATTTCCTGTCTTTGTCTCAGCGTGAAACACTGAGGAGCTGTCAATGTTGAACAACAACAATTAGCATTTAGCATTTTAGCAAGTTAACATCACAGAGCTCCAACAGAAGATCTGCATTCTACACAATGTAATATATCTAAACAGTGAACATTAAGTCTGTCTGTGTGTCTGTAGAGAATGAGAACGGAGAGAGACTCTTTGAAAGAGACCATTGAAGAGTTGAGGTGTGTTAAAGCTCAGGAGTCTCAGCTGACATCAGGTGACACCTTCACTCATTGTAAACAATGTATAGACTTCTATAGGTGTAGCTATAGATTCTAAAAATCTATAGATTGTTTTAAGGGTATATGGTTGTGATACTGTATGTGGCAGCGTGTCTGATCAACAGTGTTTTGGCAGGTTTGATGCCACTTGGAAGTAACGAGCCGTCTGATTCGCTGGCTGCAGAAATTGTCACACCAGAGATCCGGTAGGTCAATTACATGAAGCCATGTGATTAATGTACACACACACACACACACACACGCACATTAAATCCTCTAACATCCATCAAAGACCTCAGCATCTCAAACTGAATCTTTTATTTTGGTTTAATTCTCAGTTCTTGTCGGATGTATTGGTTTAAAGTGTTTATAAATGTCTCTGTTATGTGTTTAGGAGTTAGAGAGAGAAGATATGTATGTATACGCAAATATATATGTTTAAATTAAATATCAACAGGTATGCAGAGGATTAGGGTTAAGGAATGGAAATATCAGCCTAGCACAAATACTATTAAAGTCTTTGAGATGTCCTCACTTACTTCACATGGTCCAGAAGTGTAGAACAGGGTCTTGAGTGGAGGATCATTTGTAGAGCTGTTTCAGATGCTGTTATTGTCATTAGTGTGTATTGACCGGCTGTCCTGTGTTGTGTTTTCAGGGAGCGCATGATCCGACTGCAGCATGAAAACAAGATGCTGAAACTGGCTCAAGAGGGTTCAGATAATGAACAGATTGCTTTACTGAAGAGTTTACTGGAGGACGCCAACAGCAGGAAGAATGAGCTGGAGACAGAGAACAGGTGACTGGACCACACACACACACACACACATACACACACACACACTACTCTCTAACCTTACCCTTAGCGTAAGCAAACTGAACCTAAACCCTAAGTCAGCCCTTTAAAGTGGTGCCAGAATGTCCTCACTTTACTCTCTTTATTCTCACCATGCTGGTCTAACTGGTCACACTGGTCCTCACAAAGATAGATGTACAAGCACACTCACACTCACACGACACACTTGAAACGCACACATTCAACCATGTTTGTCTCACTACTTGTGTTTGTGTGTCAGGCTGGTGAATCAGAGGGTTCTGCAGGGCCAGTCTCAGGTGGAGGAACTGCAGAAAACTCTTCAGGAACACGGATCCAAATCAGATGATGTGAGTGGAACATCTCGCACAGTGTAATGAAGAGTCCGGTGAACACTTGCAGTTCTGTTGTACTGAATATCAGCACGGCTGTTGGCACGAGACTGCAAGTCATCACAGTCTTGCTGTTATTCAACAAATCCAGTATTGTACAACAGTTCTGGTCCTCAAATCTGATTGGATGAGAGATGTTCTAACAGTGTGTTTGTGTCTTAACCAATGATCAGTCAGTTCTTATAGAGCTGGACTGTTTTTTCACCTGTACTAACATTCTGCTGTGTGTTTACTAATGTGATGTCACTCACGTTGTAGCCTGATCCTGGCATGCCATTGGTCATCCTGTCGGTTCTGTGTGGAGGGTGATGACATCATCAGATGCACATGTGTGTGTGTCCATTACTCTCTCACTTTCTGTTTTTACTTCATTTGATGCATCTCATCCCTTCTGCTTCCTCTCTCTCTCTCTCTCTCTCTCTCTGACTGTGGTTTGTAACAGATCTCTGTTGAGTCACTTCTGCTTTCTGTCTCTTCATCATCTTTTCTCTCTCAGACTCTTGTAAGTACTGCGGCATCATGGGAATCTGCAGCTGTTTAATATTGTGATCATTCAGGCATGCACAGCTCAATGCGCCGCTGCCTGATGCATCAGATGCGTCGCTGCCTGATGCATCAGATGTATTTTTACCTGATTGCTCCTGCATGACTTGTTTGATGTTCTTACTGGGGTCTTCAGCGTTCTTTTCAAATGTTAAATGTAAAAACTGTGTTTGTTTGGAGTGTGTTTCTGCATTAGGGCCTGTCTGCATTTGTCAGATTTATATTTCTGTACATGTGTGTTAGAATTAATGATCGAGTTCTCCTTCATTCAGTTTCCTTCATTCATCTGCGTTACTCTTTTAAATCAACACTTGATTTTTTTTTAGTCATGAATGGTTTTTAGTCATTAAAAGACTATTTATGTTTATAACTAAAATTATTTAATCAAAACAAAAGTTTATTTTTGATTGATTATGTTGGATGTGATAACTCTGGTGATTATGGTGGATGTGATGAATCTGGTGATTATGGTGGATGTGATGAATCTGGTGATTATGGTGGATGTGATGAATCTGGTGATTATGGTGGATATAATGAATGGTGATAATTGTGTGTGGTTTGTTAATGAACTCTCTAGTGCCCTCTGCTGGAAGAAGTGATATATAAATGAACAATGCCCTAAAAACTCTTTTCTAACTCTAAAAATGTGACACTGTGGAAAACCTCCATGTGTGAGCGTGATGTTGAGTTTGCTTCCAGCAGGGGGCGCTTCAGTGTTAAAAATGAGCAGAAATGTGCTTTGAAAACTGTTCATCTGTTTTCTCTGTTTTCAGTCTGTTTTACTGAAGAGGAAATGTCAGGAACATTTGTGAGTATCAAGCATCGTTCTGATGTCACACTGATAATGATGATGTCATCACAATATGAATGATTTTTCTTTGGGGTTTTAGAGAGAAATTAAAGGATGCCACTACTGATCTTCAGAAGAAGACGTCTGTCATTGAAGTCCTGGAGATGAAGATCAGCTCCAGCAGTGAGTTTCAGAGTCTGTCAGTGATTGATTTAGGTGTTTGACTGATGACAGTGATCATTGTTGGATCATTTCAGCTCAGAGAACTGAAGAACTGGAGGAAGCGCTGAAGAAGAAAGATGAAGACATGAAACAGATGGAGGAGAGATACAAAAAATACCTGGAGAAAGCCAAGAGTGTGAGT
>JAZGTK010021210.1:0-10708 GCA_036877625.1 Ambastaia sidthimunki
GTGTGTGTGTGTGTGTGGTTCCTGTTCTGAACAGGAACTGGCAGCGCTCCACGCTTTGACGGCCAGCCGGACCAGGTGCACAGAGCCCAGGTGTGTTTCTATGAATATTAGAATGAGTGCAAACAGAGAGAGAGAGAGAGCATGCAAATAGACAAAGCGTTGTGTCATAGCTCACCTGTGGAACACCTGCAATGTGATGTCCAAAACACACAGAAACATTTCAAAAACAGATTCAGCTTAATATTTATTCGTCCTCTGTTTACCTAACATTTCACTCTTATGGAAAAGCATCCATCCACTCTTATACAAACTCATCATTTGCGCGAATCAGATTTCACACGTGTCCCTTATTTTACACGTTCCATCCGAGTTTCTCCACTCTGATTTTAAAAGCACATCTAGGATTAGTGATCCAATCAGGCTGTGTTATGGCCATATAAATCCTTTAAGTCTGGCATTACCACACACCTCACAAAGCACAGAGGTGTTTTAATCCACATCACCACAGATCCTGCTAATGCATGCACATCAGTTTCACGCGCTCCCTGGATTTTCCGTCTTATTGCCCTCTATTCCCTATCAGGCTGCTGCGTTCCATATGAAAATTCAACAGTTCATTCTGTCCTGGTGTTCTTGGAATGCTAATACAATATTACTTCAGTAGCCACTGCGCATACTGATGTTTGATGAGATACTGTATGCTGTCATTTTTATGTGACTATCAGAGGATGAAGATACTTTCAATTCAAAACAACACTGTATTATCATACAGCCTAAAGATGGGTAATAATTGGTGGTGTGGTAATATAGTTTTAAAAAGTATGTGAATTATATGAATTAGCCCAGACTTTCACATAAATTATACATATGAATTGAACTAAATGAATTTTTTTTGGATCAGGTTTGGCCACTGGAGAAGACACTTTAGAAATTAGTAAACAAAAAAAAACAGATTTCAGGGGATACAACTTTTAACCTTTGGTCACTGTTTTTTTTTTTTTTGATGATTAAAGTCTGCAACAATTATAGATTATTTATAAGTTTATAAAATATATTCTCAGAATATAATGCTAGCACACACTATTATTGTGACAGATCAAATTTTTATTTAATTTTATGACTAAATGATACGGAAATCCAGGGATGAATCCAAGTTGTACGTTTTACTGCATCAAAACCAACTGGTTGTCTTCCAGTCCAAAATATTAGTTATTGACTGACTTAACGGCTGTACCTTGGCTTATACCAACAACATAAATGTGTATAGGTCAGATCAGGTAGAATCCTGCCCTAATGCACATTTTCACTTTAAAACAGCATAAAACACTGACTGAACGGTACATATACAGGATCCACAGCAAGAATGTGGATATTCCCACAACATGCACTGCTATATTTTGTTTGCTCTATGAGGAAAGGACGCTGAAGGTTTTATAGCAGCCTTCATCAGACTGCAGCACAATCTCCAAACGCAATTGTATAATCATCTCTAATTGTGTATATGATGCGCAGACTCTTTGAAATGCAAATACGCTGCAGGCAGCTTGAACGCATTACACCGAATAATTCTTGAGGGAGAAGAACGCGTTCACATGCACGTGTGTGAGAAGAAAGGCGAAATAATGAAAGCAGGGGAAAAACAGAGACGGGAGAGGAATGTTAAAGGGGATAAAGAGAAGAAATGGAGAAGGTAGGTGTTCCCTGTGTGGGATTAGAAGCCGTGTGTGATGTGGATCACAAGATCTGGTGCTGCTCGTGCCCCCCTAATGACTGACTGTTACTGATACATATTGAGGCCGGGTTATACGGCCCGTCTGGCCCACCTGTCACATAGGAACATAAAGGAAGGGCGAGAGAGAAAAGGGGAAAGTGAGAGAGAGAATAAATGAGGTTCTTTTGCGAGTGACCCTCCATTCGTATCTCACCTGTCTGTCAGTTCTGCAGGTGTCTGCGCAGACAGTGAGACAGGGTGCGCTCCACTGGAGCATGCAGCCAGACCAGAAAAGTGCTCTGAATACTGAGCACACACACAAATATGAAATACTGAGAGCAGAGAGGAAACACAAGACAGAAGCTCTAAATACTGACAGATCTTTATTCTAGCATGTCAAAGGTTTCAGGTGGCATTGTTTCAGAAAGTCCAGCTATTTTTATGTGAAACAGACCAGGTTATTATTTACTGAGGTCTTGCTTTTTTATGTTTCTTTTTTCACAGCCTCTGTGCCTTGTATGCTTGGTATATCCAATATCCATATATATATATACATACACATACACATACACACACACACACACACACACACAAACACACACACGCACACACACACACACACACACATACACATATATATATATATAAAAAGACAAAATTACAATTTTCATTTCTGGGTTAACTATTTCTTTAATAAGACATCTTAACAACAGTTAATGGCTTCTAAGCAAATGTTTAACATGGGAATCCACTGAGGAAAGCACTAAAAAGAAATTAAACAGAGCAAAAATGGTGCTAGCAGGTAATTAGAATGTAACGCAGCACAGAACACGTTTACCTAAAGTTAAACAGATCCGTCTGCAGCATTACCCAAAGGTTTTGATAAAAGAAAACCCCACAATCTTTAGCCAGGCAGGGCAGACAAATAAATCATCAAATAAGTGCAGCAACACACAGATTTAAACTGTTCATTTCAGAGACTTTATTTTATAACTGGTTTATAACTGGAATAATAAAAGAAATGCAGTTCAATAAAAAGGCCAGAGGACTGTTGGACCATGATTATGATTCATCACAAAACTAACAGCATTTTGTGTCTGAGTGTTACACGTGTGTGGGAAGGTGGATGCGGGTCTGGGTAATTACTCTAGTTGACATTCTTCATGTGACTAATGAAACAATCTCAGGCCACTGCAACCAGTCCATTTGTCACCCAAAGCTCCGGCGCCACGGAACGCAAACTCCTGGCAGCACCGCTGAGGTCACGCTAAACCACCCCAGTACCACCTGATTAATTCCCATGTAAATGCATGGAAATAAAATTCTATTGATCATTTCCAATTAGTTGAGATCTTTGGGACGGAGAGGCAGCCAAGGATGTAGGACTTTGTGTAGAACACATTAATTACATCATGTAAGAAGCTCTCGAGATCTTATAACAGCCAGGGCGTCAGGAATCAATAGGAACGTTGCAGGAAATGAACCATATATCAATAAGACCAATCAAACAGCAGTACCTTCATAGCAATTAAGTAGCAACAAGGACAATATTAAGGGACTAAGTTTAGAAGACTAAACTTTAAAGGCACTGTACATGAAATGGCTGAATAAATGGTTTCAACAGTTTAAACATATGACTGTGGGATGAATATATAACTTAAATCTGTGCTTTAAGTTATATATTCTATTGTATTGCTGCTTTTATGTTTTTTTTTGCGCTTTCTTGAACATGACAGCTCTAGGTCACTGTATGCTTTCTTTATATAGAAAATCATCGCAATCATTGGCACACATTGACGCCACCATCATAACACTCATCAAACCGATACTGCTTTATTATTCAAGATGCATCTTTGATGCCCCAGTAAATGCTTCTCAGACGCGGCTAAGACAAAAGCAGCGCTTTTATTAATGAATGCAGCAGCCGCCACAGCAGCTATAGAGATAATTACTGTCGCAGTGCCATTTCCCCCAACTGCATTCAGGCTTCTACTGTTTGCCCACTACTGGCCACCTGTTGCTGCTAATGAGTGCAGTGGGGTGTGAATGTGAACAGATCCCAGCTGTAGCGTGAGGTTCATGAACTAACATAGTCAAACTGTATATAATTGACACTGGTGGCATTGGGCACAGTTAGACCGGACTCCTACTGTTTAGCTGCCATTGACTTAATGACCGAGGCAGAGGGGCGCTCACATCGCTTACATCAGAGCATGTGGCCTCTCGGGAGGTCTTCTGCAGCCAGGGCAACCATGGCAACAGCTGAGCCTCACCTCCTAACTTACACAAACATTGCCAGTACACGCCCACAAGCATGCACAGAAACCAAGCGCAGGAGGTTAACAAGGCACAAAAAACACTGGCGTGAGGGATGAGGGTTCTCCCTTAACAAGCTGAGCCAAGCCTAAAGGACTGAACCGTGTTGCCTTTTTAAGTGTGTGACTTGACTGCAAGACAAGTGTGGCCAACTCACACAAATAATGTAAAATTCTACAACTAATTTCAGGTTTGTTAATTGGTCAAACAGTCTTCACACTGTCCTGACTACTGAAAGAGTGACAGCCAATCAAATTGTGAGAGAGAAAAAGAGTAAAAGAAGAAGGTGTGGTGACAAAGCAAAAAAATAATAATCTTTAAGTGTCAGTCTTGCATTGTGCACTTGGCGTTAACATCACAAAAGTACTAAAACAGATACAATTTAAAAGCTCAACATTGTTATACATTTTTTTATGTACACAATAACAAGTTTGTATCAATATTAATGCGCTTTTACAACGTTTATTATTTTATCTCAAGTATGAAAGAAACAACAGAGAAGAAACAAGCATAACAGTCAAGGAGAAACATGAGACTCTTTGTTTTTTACATTCAGTCTCGCTGTAAAAGAACTTGGAAAGCATTTCACTTTAAATCAAAGACAGACTACAAAAATGTTTTGTTCAATAGGGTACCAATTCTGAATTAAAGATAACATTGAGATGTCCCAAGAAAACAAGGGCAGAGCAGCAAAGCGCTTGTCCTGAGTTAGAGACATATACCTCATGCAGGGAAAGATAAAAACAACTCTCGCGACCTGGAATGAAATAAGTCATCGCTACGTGTTTGTACGAGATCCAAAGCTCCACACAAAGGGAATGTAAATGAACTTTGGATGTCATCATCTTCAGCCTTTCATTTTCCACCCCGCTCTCATTTTTCTTCCACAAATGTACACACACGCACAAACACAGAGGCACAGCGGTGTGTAACTGAAACATTGGCTGTCAAAGAACAAGGCGGGGCTATGCTTTCTTCTCCAAATACTTCAAAAGATACATGCTAGTTTAAAGTAGTGTTATCCCACACCGACTGATAATACACGTTCTGTTAGCATGTGCATCTTGAGGTTGAGCAGAAAACACTTCAAAGTCATTGTGGTAATGTTCTTTGTCATTTATAGTCAATCTTTTGGCTTTCAATAACCAAAGTTTATGGTGCTTATATGCTAATGAGCTGTGCAATGACAGATTGAGTAAAAAAATGAGATTGTCAGTATTGCGCACACAAACAAGATCTGAGATGGTTTATTGCCTCTAATGTAGCTTCTTACAGCTTCTCCAGAGAGGTGCAGACCTGTAAGAAGGCGTTTGTGTTATGGAATGTAACATACCTTATCGTCTGCTTCATTTTATAGGGGAAAAACAGCAAAATATTTAAAACGTCTACAGAACGGGGAAAAAACAATACAACATTATAAACACTGAACAGGTTCAGTTTCAAATCCAACCAGTTTCATTAACATGAATCCATGTGTCCAACGAGATAAACTAATAATTCTTCAAATCCTAAAGCTGGAGGCCATGTGGAGCTTTGTTAATAATCTGAAAGGTTTTCAAGGACTAATGCATTAAGAAATCTGTCTTTTTAACTTTATGCTGCTATGGACGTAAAGACTCTTCTTTCATTACCTGCAGGTATATCAGACATAGAGAGGAACAGGCAAGAGGAGATCAGAAATGTGCAACCCTGAATCTGCTGGCATGCCGTGAGTCCTCCCAGAATCCTTTGAGGCAGAGGAGAAAGTCCTTCAGTTCATGTCTGAGTCGAGGTTCAGCTCAGTGCTCAGGCTGAGGTAGAAGAACGCATAGACACCCAGCAGGAAGACCAGAACAGCCACAATCACCAAGATGGTGTCCTGAAATCAGAGACACAAGCATAACTGCTGATTATTGCCAGAACGCACTCACGCCGCATAACAGGACATATTTAATATTGTTTTAGAGCACATTGACAACAATTTCACTCTTTTTACCTTCAGATATGATTCAATCACAGATATGTAACACACACCAGGAGCATTCAGCATGAGTATCAGTATACTCTGTGAGCTTTATGTTCACTCTTGCTGTGACACAAATAAGGTTTGGCATACACAGCAGACTCACAGAAAACTAATCTCCCAGAAATGTCTGTGTTCTAATTAAGAGTTGTTGGGAGCTTAATGCACCAGCTAAATTGATAATGGCTGAAGGAGTCGCATTCAACCATGAATTAGATTTAAAACACTCATTTATTACCTTTTGTGTTAAATTACAATCCTCATCACCCTCTGTTTCATTAAGAGCACTCGTGTATTTAACAAAGCAGTTGTTCCACATCTTTGTAACTCGTTATCAAACTTTTTAATCAAAACTTGCATACGTTTAAGACTTTTTTTGCTTCAGTGTAACATTATGACGTCATCTTTTACAATTACAATTATTAGTTATATAAAAAAAGTTTATAAAAACTTTACATTATTCATGCCACATAATGCCACATAAACAAGTACTTGAACACAAATTTAGAGATTAAAAATTGTATTGTTGTTATTGTCTTACACAACACGTTTAAATGGCACCAGTAAAGTAGTCTGGATAATATGACTTAATCCCGGGATGTGTGTGATGATTATTGAGGAATATCAGATCCCTGGATGGCATCATTCATCAGAATTCAGTAATCCATAGAGCACCATAATAACTTTTTCATATTTGCTAAGGAACTTACATAAACTGCAGTAATACAGGCAGGATCTAACAGAGCTTTAAAATATGTAAACAGAGCTTACATATTTTAAACAAAACCTTAATTCCTAAACACGCTAAACAAATGTGATGAATAATAAATATTTTGCTCAAAGTCTTTGTTGATGCTATTGTTGTCTGATCACTAATCCAGAGCATCATGTATTCTCATCTGGTCTTAGTCTTAAAAAGAGAGGCACAAAGACAGAGAGAAACAGGCAGAAATATAGTACATACGAGAAAATAATACTTAAACATTTATTCTCCTGTGTTACACACACACATCTAACACAGCAGCATGCAAATCCACCCAGAGCAGGCAGAGATAAGCCACCCACCACACAGAAGACTAATAATAATTCTACCAGATAAATTGTAAGGGCTATTAAAAGCCGCCACAGCAACCATGACTATCTGTGTACAAGCCACGGCAGCAGTCATCAGTGTGTATGTCCTCATTAGCATCGCTGCCCGCTGCATTTATCTTGTTCCAGCCAGACACCAAACAGCTTAAGCTTCTCTTAATTGGAAAACTTTTACATTTCATGCACTTTAGTTTCATATATTACCACAGGCTGGTGTTCTTTATTCAGACGCTCTGTGTGGAAGCCTAAGTGTCATCACATCCGAAGGACAGGAATGACATTTGCTTCCAAATATTTTAATCGTTTCAGACATTTACTGTATTGCTGGATGCTAGTAGTTGTTACTGATACGAGATTCCATTGTAAAATTCTGATAAATTGGACTATTGCACTTTTACTTACTCAGTAAAAATTTTAACAATTTCAAGTTCCCCCTTGACATCATAATGAGGTAACATTATATTTTACAAAGTCTTTGCTACGTTGCAGGTACGTACTTCAGTGATAATAGTAAATTCTGCATTATTATATGCAACTGAGCCTAAAGCAAACCCTGATCGTAACCCTAACTCTACAGTAAGTACATTTGTTAATAAATATTGCACAGTTACTTTCAATGTAATGTCACTGTACACGGACACCTTAAAATAGTGTAACCCATAATTTCATGAAAAAGATCAATTAATTTATGAATCAAACATGCTTACAACAAAATTTTTGACTTTCAGTTACTGTATCTGGCCAGAAGCAAGTCATATAGAGTGAAGTCACCTACAGTATCTATAATCACCTACAGTATCTATAATCACCTACAGTATCTCACAGAAATCAGATCATGTGTGTTTTCTTCCTATTGGCTTTCTACAGATCACATTGCATCAACTTTTTCCCAACTTTGTTGCATCACTGTGACCAGGCCAAAACCTGCAGTTAAAACTAATTCTGTTTGCCACATCAAATCCCAATACGCTGAGTAAAGCCATGAATACAGATGTGTTCTCACTTTCCTTTATGAGAAAAAGATGTAAAGTAAGTCCTGAGGCTGTGCGCAAATGAATTTGTCAGATGAGAGAGTGTGAGAGAAGAGAGGGGACCTTGTTGTCTTGAGGAAGCTAATAATTCAACGGCCTACGCTTCAGACTCCCACATTCTGATGGAAAATGCTGGAATATTCCCAACTGCTTCACGCGGCTCTCAGCAGCAGCTGCGACATGCCGGGAAAGAGTTCCCATTCATCTGGCAACAGGCCACTGTCTCACAGAAACACACACAGACACACACATTTGTGTCCTGTTTGAATTCTCACGGTCTTCTTGTTTCACAGAATTCACTGGAATTTTCTCACCCAGCCCTGCATTCGGCCCCTCCAGGAACCCAAGTCAGGTGCTGCATGGTGACATCACTGTCCAAAAGAAACAGCTGAAAAGGGACTTTCCTTTTGTGTTGAGTTGGTGTGTAGTTATGTCACTACTATCCAGGTGTGCTGAAACCCTCTGCTGGCTGCGGTATCTTTGTAGGAGAGGGAGGGTGTGTGTGTGTGTGTGTGTGTGTGTGTGTGAGGCATAAACATGAGAGTTTCACTCATATACAGTCTGTCAACACTCGTAAAACACAAAAGTGTGAATGGAACTTGTGAACAGTTTACATGCAGGAAATGACAGTTCTACAAACAGGCACAAATACACACATGAATCTATAATGTAAAGTACTAGTTTAATATACAGTATATATTAAGTATATTTTGGCATATTAAACTTATATCTAAACTTGTACTATCTAACACTATATATTTCTTTCTACAAGAAAAACAATTTTAGACTCCATAGACTTACACTTAATAGTCATTTTATTATCAGATTCACAATTACCTTAAAACTAAATTGAGATTCCAATCGAACACTGATCACTATTGATTAGAATTCGATAATGTTTTTTTAATGCTTGCTAAATTAAACTTGTTTATTTGAGACCCAGATTCTCATAGAATTTATCATTTTACACCAACATCTCCAAATAAACATGATAATACATGGCGCTTCTTTCTTGGAACTGTAGCTAAATATCAGTGGGAATTATTTATAATTATGCAATGGAATGCACTGAAGAGTGAAACAGTTAAAGTTGGCTGATGGGTTCTCAATATTCAGCTCTAGGGCTATTTAGTTGGCATGGATTTTTCCAGGCCAGCCGCGCCACACAGCTGAGGCCGCCAGCATCTCTGCTCCGTGCCAGGTGATGCCATCCGCTCAGCTAGGCACCAGGGAGCCAAGCAGTGCCCACAGCAGGTGGCAAGACGGCTGCAATCTCCCCAAGCCAGCAGGCAACATCCCAGAAAACCAACTGGCCACAGCATGGACACAGACAGCAGACTGCACAGGCTGCCAACCCCGCCAAGGTCTGCTGCACGGGCCCCGGGACATCAAACCTGCTCCCTGTATGCACACGGTACTCAGAGCTGGGACTAAACAATGAAAGAAGAGAGGGTAGTGTGTGCGTTTAAGTGGGTTAACTGAAAGATGGTCATGGATGGAGGGGCCACCTGCCAGGCATACCAGGCCAGAGAAAACGGCCTGTGGAAAACAAGTGCTAAAGGTCTGAGTCAACTCTTCAGAATCAAAAGGAAGCCAAAGAGACATACCACAGACAAACCTAGAGCAAAACTCAAGTGTGGCGCTCAGGAGCCCATGACTCACTAAAAACCAGAACAATTTGGGTCCGTGTTCCTCAAAAACTTAAGCCAAACAAATGACTGAATCTTGATCAGTACAAAATGCACTAAATTAGAAAAGTAAATTGCTGACAGAAGGAGGGGACATTGCCCACATCTTACAGCCCTGCTTAACCTATGAGCTCATAGTCTTAATACATACCTGTGGAAAGAGTGTTGGTCCCAAATGTCCCAAAATCAACATTTTGAGTCTTTTAAAGGAGCAAAAGACTTTAAAACATGCACATGGAATTCATATAAATCATTTTCTCAAATATAAGCCTCAGTAATTGGATAAAAGACTAATGAGACTTTGAAGAATTGTAATGAGGGCTTGGCTTTCTAACAATAACAACTTAGCTGTTAAGACTAACTAATCTTCAGCTTTCACATGTGGTCCCTTCATACCAGACGAAACCCAACACAAGCAAATACAAAGTTTTGAGAAAGTCAGCTATGTGCAGCTGTGCCCAGTGTTTCTGCATCATCAATTTCACTGTAAAAATATTGCAGTATATGAATTATTCATTTGTGTTGGATGGTAGTTGTCAGGTCTGTGACCTCACGTCTTAGCACTGCTGCTAGTATTGAGTTCAGTGCCCAATATATAGTTTTGGACTGGAGACGTGAGGTTCTCATGCCAAAAAAACTAAATGCAGAACCAATACGCTCAACTACCAGACTCTAAATCTTCAGCTATTTTACCACAACTTTTGAAAACTGATAAAAAAAAACTGAATCTTGACAGAAAATATTTTTAAGCATTAAAAAAACATTAACTGGCTATTAAATGAAGTTGATGTATGATTAATAATAAAAACAGAACAAGAAATGCAGTTAATAATTAACTATATTTTTACATTTTCTGAAGAAACTGTGA
>JAZGTK010021211.1:0-10708 GCA_036877625.1 Ambastaia sidthimunki
CCTGCATTATGTCTCCTGAGCTATGAAAGAGAAACACAACTCTCTGTTCAGTGTGCAATGAGACTCAAGACACCTGCTGAAAACCTGCATCACCATCCAATATCTCATTACAGTACAGTACAGTACAGTACATTACAGTACAGTACATTACAGTATATTACAGTTCAGTTCAGTACGTTACAGTCCAGACACAGCAGAACTCGGAACAGTTTCTGTTCTATAAAAAATAAATAAAATTAACATTTAATAATTTTTGTCCACCTATAACACTTGTGATATGGAAACAGATGTTAATGTACTGTAAGAGTTCTAACATACACATGGTAAATTATGCAGTGATATTCTGCAAATGTTCTGATGGAGTTCTTAATGTTTAATGTTCTGTCAAACACTGTATTGTTGCTCCAGTGTTATAATTACATTAAAGAATGTTTGAAAAGTGTTTCTTGTTATTAATGGCATTATTTTATATTAGGTACAGTTAGTACGGTAAAGGCAAATGAAACCAAAGATTGTAATGCACCAGTTACAAATGGTGTAAAAAACAAAAATGCTTAACACCATCCAATCTGAGATTTAAATTAGCTCTATATTGTAATATCAGCAGCATCAGATATATATAATACTGAAACATCCTGAGGCTGTAGGACATCCCAGCTTACTTTTAACCCTGTCACTGCCAGCAAAAACCATCAACTGTAAAAATTAGGTCATCAAATCAGAGCAGAGCAGAGAGAAGAGAGTCTCAGACAGACACAAACTCTTTCTGTAAATCAAACACTTCTCTGTGTCAACACAGAGTTACATATGTACACATGTCTGTTACATATGTTACATCTTACAAACATTTCATAACAATAGCAATGTATTAAACAAAAAACTCCACAATAATCATATTTCTCATTACTTATGAAAACTGAGATTAATGTAGAGACAGACAGCATCAATGAAGCTAACAGGTTCTCACAGGGTGAAGTCTGGGGTGTGAAGATGCCTTGAAGATGTGCTGAACTTTCAAAGTTATGGCTCTGATCAATCCCTAATCCTTAATATTAACAACAGTAAGAGTCATGCTTGACCAACAAAAAAAATAAATGAAATAAATCAGCTGTTTACAGGGTTTCTGTGTTCTTCAAATAACACCAAACCACGTCAGTTAAAGGTTGTCCGACAAACCAAACGTGCTCCTGCACAGGAAGTGAGAGATGAAGAACACAGAGGAAGAAACTTCAGTCTCAGCAGTTATTTTTACAACATCAGATCACAAAGCTCCCAGCCTTGCCAGCGAGCAGCGTCACACACAGACACAATGACCTACTTAGAGTTTGGGCTCAGTCATTCCTCTGCCGGACCCGGATGCTGTTCATTTCTGCTTAAAAAAACATTAATAACACAGCAGTGCGCTAAAATCCACCCATAACACTTAAACAATCACATGGCAACCTCCTAAAACTCCTTAGCAACCACACAGCAATGCACTAAACTTCACCCAGAACACCTTAGCAACCACCCACAACAGCCCTGTGATGAGCATGTTTGCTCAGACAAACATTGCTGTAAAAAATCTCTGTGAATCATGTAAACACCTGCTAAAAACATAACAAATACAGCAGCACAAAACACAAACAGCCTACTAACTTTTGGCTTTGTTAATCATTTTCATAAGCATCATGGTTGCCATGACAATGATTGTCTTAAATCACTCTATCATTTCTCCTGATCAGCATCAGCAGAGCTGCTCTGCTCTTAACAACACAAACAGGTCACTGCCTATCTGCAGGGCAGCTGTAAAGAATCACCCACAGCGTGTGTGTCTGCGTGTGTGCTGGAGCTCTCTGACTGCTCTCTGACCCAAATTCAGCTTCCCTTTGTAGAGCACACAGGTGAAGATTTGTCACACTCCACCTCATCAGGGCTGGACTGCAGCTTTCTGCATGTGATCTCAAAGCAGCTACATTTACTCTAAGCAGAACATGATGCTTCTGGTGAAGTTCACACTGGACTAACACCGGCCACAGAACCCGTCAGAGGAGCTGCATTAGCCCGAGTCACATCAGGACACACTGTCAGGACGTGAAGAAGCATCGTGTTCCACTTCCATTCTGTGTTCAGTTACAGCCTTGATTTGGCAAGATCTGCAGTGTGTTTTCATTCATACGTAACCAAAGTAACACACGTGTGGTTTATGAGGACTCTCCATAGACGGAATGGTTTTTATACTGTTTTTATTCTGTGCAAACTGTGTATTCTAACACACACACACACACACACACACACACACACACACAAATATCACTTTCATTCCTTTATGTGTGACACATTAATAAGCTACATTTCCCTCGTGTAAGCGGATATAGTTGTTATTTCTGGTCCCTTTTGTAAATTGTGGCTCACTGGCTCCATCTAGTGGATTATGTTGTTACTTCAACAAATGTTTTACTACCAAATGTTAACTGCACACAGCGCTGAAAATTAACTTTCAGCGCTGAAAATCAACAGGAAGTGACATCATATTAGGAAAACCTGTCAGAAAGTCCAAGCAATGGATTATGCAAATGTTGGGTGTGTTTTACTTTGTTTGTTCCACATTTTACCTATTTCACAACATTTATCAACATTTTTCACAACAAGGTTTAAATACCAAAAATAACTCTTAAGTTGATCTCTGTTTTAAACATGCTGGTATTTAGAATAAGCTCACTGAGACCCGTCACTGTATCTGTGTTTACTTCAGTCACACTGTCTGTCCAGCATTTAAAGGCTAATCCTGCTTCACGTTTGATTCTGTGATCACAGAAAAAACAGACAAAAAAAGAATTGACCTTACTGTGTCTGAAATGTGCATTACTCCATAACATGTCCTTGTTGACAGAAACATTATATAACATCAACATCACATCTTCAGTCACAGCTGTGTAAACCACAACAACACTCACACTTCAGTTTGACTGAGTTCTAAAGGTTTTTCAAACTAAAATAACTAAAAAAAGATCCTTAAGAAGGATTTTAATCATAATAAAACCATTACTTTTTCATTGTTAGTGGAACTTTTAAAAAAGTAATAATGTTATTACAACGTCTTTTAAAAACTGGACATTTCAAACATACTTACAAATTTAAAAATAACATTGTTGATGTTTTTGTAACTTAATGGAAATGTCAGAGAAACATTCTTACATCCCAAAATTGTTAGCTGAGGTAGACAGCAGACCTCCAATACACGTGTCTGTAACAGAAACAATACAAGTGAAATTGTTTGTTTAAAGTTGCTGGACTGCAGTTTAATCTCGTGTTCTGATAAAGTCTGTTTGACTCACAGTTGGGAGGCAGATGTGATGCAGATGTGATGACCTCACGTCTGCTGTGTGTGATTGTACAGGAAGTTATGACTGACTGTCGAATCCCTTCAGAGAAATAATCAGTGTTATCATCCGATGAACCCTAGACACAATAATTCCTGTCTGGAGGGGAAACACTCAGTTTCAACACTGCTGTCTGATGTGTGTGTAAAGGCTGTGAGTGTGTAATACTCATACTGCAGGCGGTTGTGTCCTCAGACCCCTGCTAACCTGAATTGAACTGCCTGTTGGGTTGGAAAAACATGATGAGACTAGTAGAGAGGGCTCTACTGTATATGACAGTTCCAATCCAGCATGATGTATAATGTTCAATAGCATTGTAAAATGAGTATAAACACACACCTGCCACTGAACATTCTGTGTTCATCCTATGTTGCCTAGCAACTGCAAACAGGCCACATTTACAAAAATAAAACTACATAACTACATACATAACTTGGAGGATGTCTTGTTTAGTCAGATTAGAGTACTGGATAACATAATCTTTTAACAAAAGAAAAGTCATTATATGAAAGACTGATAAAGACAAATGTGTTTATAATGACATGCACTGATGAATTGCAAAGTTACTTAAGATTTTTCATCAACTTTAAATAGAAGTCACAGTTTTATCACCTGTTGTCCACAAGCTCACAAGTTCATCTGTTTGTAACACAAGCGTAACAGGCCTGTCTGTGTATGTGTGTGTGTGTGTGTGTGTGTGTGTAACTGCCAGACTCTGATCATGGCTGATAACGTGCTTGTTTAGTGTAAACACAGCTAATCTTCTCACAAACAAAAAGACTTGAAAACAATGCGTGTTTTCTTGCAATGTCCAGATGGTCATTATTTGCTCATTCTGACACATTTATCAGAGCCAGTTCTGCATAGAATGCTGCTGTACGTCAGTTGTATGGACTTACTCAGTTGTAAGTCTTTTTTAAAGCTCTACAATATAAATCACCTCCAGAATTAACATACCTGCTGTGTTTCTCTAAAGAAGACAAACATAACCAACATAAAGATATTTAAATATTGTTACAATATATTGTTACAACACATGACTAAATTATTCCTTTAAAGGCACAGTTAACCCAAAATAAAAATTCTTCTATCATTTACTCAATCTCATGCCATTCCAAACCTTTATGACTTTTTCTTCTGAGGAACACAAAATATATTTTGTTGGTAACCAAACAACAGTGGCACCCATTGACTTCCACTATATTTACACCAAACCACTGTGACATTTCTCAAAATGTGTTCCTCATATCCTCATTTGTGTTCCCTAGAAGAAGAATGTCATACAGGTTTGGAACCGCATGATGTTAGTAGTCTAAAAGATAGAATAGTTTTATTTTTAGGTGAACTGTCCCGTTTGCCCACTGAACCCTCGTGGCCAGCAGGCGTCACTGTTTCCTCTCTGCATCAATACGCAGGAGATGGATTATTATTGTGGACATGCATGTGAAACCTTCTCATGATGTTCCTTCAAGCACACAGCATGTCCTCCAGCCCAGATTCACTGCAGTTCCTCCTCTGTGTCTGATGTAAAGCTCTCTCACCTCAGATGAGCGTCTGGAATCTTCTTACATTTAAAATGTTCTTCAGCCGCTCTGGACGACATCTGAAAGCCATTTAAACACATGATGAGAAAACTCATCACAAAGAGCCTCTTTATAATTCTTGTGCAATGTGGAAAATGACCTTTAAAAACATAAGCAAGTGATGAAGCTATTTTCAGGATAATTAATTTTTTTGCATTGTGACGTTTATAGTACAGAACAATTAAACATCCCCACCCCAGATCTAAAGTGTCAGCACCTAAAATACAGACTATAATAAATGCAGATTTAAACCTCAAATCTTCATGTTGTTCACAAGTGTTTCTTCTGGCTTCTGTAGCACAAGGCTGACCAGCCTATAGTCTCTCTCTCTCTCACACACACACACACACACACACACCTCATGTATGTGTATCTGAACCACCAGAGGCACATCTGCAACAATTTAAAAAGTCAAAGTGAATTAGAATTTCTTTCCAGTGTGTGTGTGTGTGTGTGTGTGTTGAATGTATGCATGCCTTCAGCATTACACAGGAGAATTGTGTTTCCTCTCAACTCAACAGTAAGAAAGAGAAACAGGAAACACAACAGGTCTTTTAATGACAGCATTTTTAATGTTCACCCACATTAAGTCCAGCTGGAGCAGAAATGTGCAGCACTGAGGTGGAATAACAAGGTGTGTTTAGGTATAAACCCTCATTAGGGTGTCTGGCTTATGCTATATTTAAATAGGGTGTGTCTGACACTCACATACACACAGTTTTCAGAGTGTTTGTGTTTCCCGCCTGTGTCCAGCACACACACACACACACACGCATACATACAAACACACACACACACACACACACACACACACTCACAAACACACACGCACACATACAAACACACACACATACAAACATTTACTTATATAAAATGGGACATTCCACAGACTTGCATTTTTACAATTTGTATTAACATTATTTACCATTTTTTTATAGAGTTGTTATAATAATGAGGAGGTGTGACATACTTTCTGTTTATCATTTGCATCTGTGATAAAAATTCTGACTGACTCTTAAAAGATTCCAAAACTAGCCTAGCGTGAACACGCTGTTGCGCTAATGATGTGATTCTGCGAGGTAAACACTCAATGTGAGGTTTCTCTTAATTGATCTAAAGTTTGTCCACATCGGCTACTTTGAATTCTACTGACTGAGAGATTTTTCTCTTCAGTTCAGAAGCAATGCAGAGAGTTTCTGCTGGACCAGCACACATCAAGTGATCTGATCTTCAAAGCTTCTTCCCCTGCAGCTAACATGAAGATGACTGTAGACCTCTCTCTCTCTGATGTGTTGAAATAAATCTGAACTGTACTAAAGGAAATGAAAGAGTTTAGGGAGGCTATAGTGTTCGCTTTGTTTGACCAAGTCTGTGTGTGTGTGTGTGTGTGAAGGGAGGTCCTGATTTGCCACTGAGAAAAGTATGAAAACCCTTCAGGGGGATTTCCTCTGAAAGAAAGACCTCCTCCCACTCCTCCCCTCTCTCTCTCTCTCTCTCTCTCTCTCTCTCTCTCTCTCTCTCAGAAAACTCTTTAGTTAGGACAAAAGTGTGCCGTGAGTCGATCACAGAATGCTTGACATTTAACAGCTTTCAGAAGACGTTCTGCTCCTGCACAAACTTGCAGTAACTTCACAATGGCCACACAATGGCTGTAGTTACCTAATGCATCAGGCAGCCTGGATACAGACTCGGATCTAAGGAATTGTGGAAATGGTGTTAGTTTATCTCCAAAACTAAACCGGAAATTTGATTTGTTGAAGAGAACTCATGAGGATGACAGCTCAGTAGACAGGAAACTGTCGTCAGGATGGTAAATAAAACACAAACACACACACAGTGTTGTATTACTGAACTACTGGTACTGGTGGGAAACAGATCTAGTTGCATTTACACTTGCATTTGCTCTTTGCAACAAAACAGTGAATGTCTCTGGTCAAAGTTCTTGACTTTACAAACGTATTCTATTGTTGTATTAATAATGTAGATTGTTTAGACAGGACAAAGAGGCTGAGAAAAGACTGAACGTGTTTAGCTGAACTGAAACTGGACATGAATATCTGCATGACATCTGACATTCTCCTCATCGTTCAGTGAACTGACAGCAGAACATCTTGTGTTCTTCAATGGAAGCAAGTTAACATGATCACAGTCACTGATCAGTGCAGAAAAACGTTCAGTTGTTCTCAGTCTTGAACTTGTGTTATAATCTCAGACATCTGGACCCGGTGAGCTCAGAACTTTCATGCTGTTTCATTTGAGTTCTACAGGAAATATTCAATTATATTCTCCATAGAGAAACTCATTTTTTTACAATAATGTTCAGACGTGCAGAACATGAGCTCTGAGGGTTTTGAGTGATGGTATGTGTTTACTGAAGTCACAGTGATTCCAACTACATTTAAACAAGTGTTTGTCTAATTCCCGGTAACAAACTACATTACCCATAAACATTAAGAGATCCACCAATAGGAGATGTCGCTGTTACCATGAAAATAACAAACGTGACAAATAAGCCGAGTAGTGATCATCCACTCTCTACAAATCACAATCTTTTATATTTGAATGAGCTCACAGTCTTTGGTTGTATTTGTAGTTGGTGTCTTTGGTTGGTTTGATTCAGGCTCAGAACTCTTTATTAAAGAATCTTTTCAAATGTCAGTGCAGTAAAACTGGAGCGGCTGTGTTCTGTTCTGTTACATCTGAACAATCAGTCAGTGATTGTGTTGAAAACATCCCTACTGTACTTCTACTGTACACACCCACTTTAGTTGGTCACATGATCAAGCGTGTATAGATAACACTTCCTAAAACAACACTTGTTGTAGTTACAGCCTAACAAGTTTTGATGTGAAAGACAAACATGAATGTGACGTTTAAAATGTATAAAATAGTTTCAGTTATTTTGGGATGTTTGGTGTTTTGGGAGGTGCTGAACTCCTACACACTTGTTTTTCTGTTTTCTGGTTTAACTGAGTGCTAAACAGCTGCACTCACTGAGTGAAAACAACTAGATTAAACTGTAACATTCATGCACACAAACAACACTCTCGCTGTGCTCTGCTCCGTTACGACCTCTGACAGACCTTCACCACACGGATCACATACACATTCAAACATTACCACAAAGCACTCAAGCAAACACCTTACCACGCAACACACACATATACACACACCTTCTGCCACCTGTCTGCTATGCTAGATTTTAAACCAGATGCCCAGAAAAGTGGAATTATTGTCAAACATTAAAAACGTTTTTCAGGAATTCTGGGATGCATTTGTCTAGACTGGTTAAAACTGGTGGTTTGTGAATGTTTGTTTTAAAACTTAGTGAGCTTTCATCTGTCTACTGCCTACATAGGCAGCTGACTTTTAATGCATCATTCTTAATGCACAGCCCAAACACAATGTTGAGTATCAGCTGTTGTTATTTTTATTTATCATTTTTGTTAGGCTATAATAGCTTTTGGAACAGCAATTGTGACTTTAAACTGTTTAAAATGCTTCCTATGTAGAAAGTTCTGTAGCATTTTGGAGCGGAGCCCTGGTGTGGTTTAACAGATTTGTTTTGGCATATTCTGATAATTAAATCAGCCAGTCACATTCTGCTGAGCATGACACATTAAGGACAAAACATACAGAGAAAAAAAGATTGGAAAACGATTGTTCTACTAAAGCTAAAACATTTTTCTGAAGATATCCATGCTGCTCATGATGTCATAAAACTACATGCCAAAAACGTTGGTGGCTGAAATATTTTTAAGGCTTTTTATCATATTAGAGATGAGCATCAACAGCTGCACTGTGACATGTTGTGTATTTATTTTTTTTGACCTGTCTGTCAAGCACACAGAGACGGCTCTTCTGTTCTCCATTAGCATGATGTTCCTCATCCAGATGTTCCATCAGCTGGTGTCAGTGCCCTAAAAACTGGGATAAAAGCACCAACAGCACATAAGCTAGATCACATCCTACACTTCCCCAAAATAATGTGCTTCATGATGCCACAGAAGAACCATTATTTGCTGAATGGTTCCATAAAGAACCTTTAGCATCCATAGAAACTTTTTGTTTCATAAATTGTCATTTGTAATGGTACTGGTTCTTTCAAGAACATTTAACTTAATGGTTCTTTAGGGAAATAAAAAAAAAATTTCTATGGCTTCACTGTGAAGAACGTATATTTTTAAGAATGTAGATCAGTCCTTGAAGATAAAAGAGTAGAAGGCCAGATTTAAGGCGAGTTTGCCAAAACTACAGTGAGAACATTGAAAGAACTTTCCATTCTCTTCTCCATGTCACATAATTTGCTCTTAACAGGTGCTGGACTGATGGACAGGCAGAAGTATGAACCTTCTCTCAGAATTACCCACATTTACAACTTGAGAGCTGAACAATTAGATCAGGGATTCTGGTTTTCAGGTTACACATTATAAACTGCATATCAGTTTATTTGTTTGAATCGTACAGGTTTAAGAAGTATCTGAATTCATCTTCATGATATAAAGGCATTAACAATTTCTGGCAGTGGAAAATGTGATCTCTGATGGCTCTCAGGCTCCAGCATCTTCATGGTGAAAGGTGTAAATGTTCCAGGAATTCTGAACTTTAGACAACTGTAAGTGATACTCTGAACATGTGTGTAAGAGTAATGGCATGTTCATCTGTGTGTTTTAAGCTGCTAATATTTATTTTGGAAATACATTCCTTGACCTTCAATCAAAGTCCAATGAAATACAATCTTTAGGATGATTTGGAGGCAGCTTTGCAATCTTGGATCACAGTAAGAAACCGCAGAGCATTGTTTCATCTGCAGGGCAAACTGAGGAGAACGTCAATATAAAATATAAAAGTTGACAGACATGTTCCAGAGACTATATATGACTGTTACCATCAAATACACTCTGGATGTAAATGCAAACTGTCACATTGTCTGTAAGGCATTCATATATGAATGGAGATGGAGATCAAGAACGCAGAACAAAAACGAAGACACAGATGAAACAGAGAGTTGTACACAGATGTTCATTTGAACATAAACACTCAAATAAACAGACAAGAGAAAGAGGAGACAACACAACCCACATCTTTTGTTGATGATGTCACAGGCTGTGCTCCCAATCAAACTCTGCGGTATTTGGTGCAAATTCATTGGTTATTTGGTAGTAGCTAGTCAAATTAGGCACATGGCAAACATGGAAGGGTGACCCGACATGCTCTCATCTTCCAAAACTATGAACAAAACCATGAACAAGACTCAAACATGAATTGTGCTGACCACAGTTGACTTTGTGCTGTGAATTACTGACTGCAGACAGCATGAAAACACTGAATTTGAAGAGACATTTAGAAACCAGAATTGCAATTTTCCTCTTCAGTCTATGTTATGTTAATCAAGCGAGTCGCCACAAGATGATGAAGATCTGGGTTCTGAAGCAAAACCACCAGAACCACTGGTTTACCTGAAGAACCTTTTAAATGTCCAAAGAACCACAAAGCCATCCCAGGAGCCCTATGTGCTGAAAAACTATTCTTCAACTAACTCAGCCTGCATCAAACACTAAAGACTAAAGACCCTTTATTTACAAGCCTGCAGCCAAACAAGTGAACAGAAAGCCATCACAACTCATAACAGAAAGTCATCACAACTCATAACAGAAAGTCATCACAACTCATAACAGAAAGCCATCACAACTCATAACAGAAAGCCATCACAACTCATAACAGAAAGCCATCACAACTCATAACAGAAAGCCATCACAACTC
>JAZGTK010021212.1:0-10708 GCA_036877625.1 Ambastaia sidthimunki
GCGGCTTCATGTAACATCTTCACATCATCAGATGTCTTTTGCTGTTTGATGGATGTCATGAGCAGTATGTAAACCTGCAGCTGTCCTTCAACAGTTTCATGATGTGCAGAGACTATGATTAACTAAAACTAAACCAGTTTCACCAGGGCTGCTTTGAAGGTGATGATATGATGCAATAAAATCGATTTCATATTTATAAAACATTCTGTATTCTAGATCTGAGAATACAGAATGGAAACAAATCTCTTATTTGTGCCGCATCAAACTCTTTATAGTCATTATAACATTGTTTCACAGGATTCTGCTAAATTATTTGTTTTTTTGTGTATGTTTGTTGCAGTGTATTACACCCTTTGTTAGTTTGCTTATGAATGTTGTGCTGTGTATGTTAGTGTGATAAGAACAGAACTCACACAGCACTGAGGTCGTAAAGACTTTTATTGTTGATGCACAGCAAAAATATCAGCAGAGCAACAGTTGCTTGGTGCAACTTTGTGGACTGACCTGAGATTATAGTGAGTTTATTGTGGTAAAGACGGATAAATCTGACACAATGTATATACTTCCTGTATAGTATATAGGCTACACAGTATATACATTACACTACATACAGAGTTGAAATAATTTGACAAGATCTATATTATGGTGCAGATCTGAGACACTGTACTGTGTATAAAATGCAGGTACTCACAGATCTCAGGTTCGAGGAACAGGAGAGATTTATGACACACAACAAACTATTACCGGCCCAACATAACGGGCCAATCAGAGAGAGGAAATGGACTGGAAACTCCTTCCTCATGCTGGAGTGATTTATCCTTCCCACAGAAAGGGCGTCCATATCATCTTCAGCCTAACTGATCTGAGATCAGGTGGGGAAATGGTGATGTGTATGTTCTACATTTTAAACAGGACTTTTCCTGACTGATGTCTGCCACAGTTACATTCTCTCACTGTGAATCTAATCTCTCCCTGAATTACTTGTTGGTCTTTTTCCGTCAATAATTGTACCCCTGTTTTTTCCTTCTGTCTCTCATTTCCTGTTTTTGCCCCTGGCTTTTTTCTTTCTGTCTTTTCTTTCAACATTCTTGTAATAAGTTTACTATGTAAGTCCAGTGACAGTGTCAGCAAAATAAACTAGTACAGTAACAGAAGTCTATCTCTGGTAGACGTGCACACTGCAGTTGATTACAGAAGGTTTGTACAATGACAGACTGATATTTGAAACAGAAGATGTGGTGATAGAATCTGACTGTATCAAACAGGTTAGTGTTGATTCAGCAGGTCAGATCTCCCTGAGGCCAGTTCAGTACCTGACAGTTCCTGTCATATGTCTGGACTTCAGCAGAAATAACAGCATCTAACGGAGCATGACCACCAGACTTTAACCCATAGTTCATTTAAGAAAAACCCATTATATTTACTTTTGTTGTATAAAAAGCAAGATCAGAACAAATGTTATTATTTATCTCCTTTTGTGTTCTTTTTCAAAAAGAAAGTCATATGAAACGGCATTATCTGAAGTAAACTTTCCTTTTGAAACAACAGTATCAAATAAAGAGCTCATTTATTTACAGTTTTTTAGATGTTTTCCCCCTCTCGCTTCTTAGAACTCATGTCTGAACTTCTAAAGTGTCTCTCCCACAAGTTTTGGCACATTCTGTTACCCGGGTCTTGTGCTAAACTTCACTTTACAGAATTCTTTCTCCTGGGGCAAATGGAGGCCGCGTGTGGCTCCAGAACATCAAAACTGTTCACACCTCCTCTCTGCTCCTGTCTTCTGCAGCTCGGGGGGGTTCATCACCCGCTGTTTGTTCTGACTGCTCTTCATCACGTGAGGTGGGGAGGTCTTCATCTGCTAAACCCAGCGGATGGCATAAAAAGAAACATGAGAGAAACTCACGTGGAATCCAGAGATCTTCAAGAGGCAGTGAGGTCACATCCTGTGAGAATTAGCTAAGCTTGGATAAAACTGTAGGGTAGGATGTTAAAGCAATCTTAAGGTATTATTATTATATGTATATATTTATAAATAGTGTAACTATGTGCAGATAGTCCTTAAGGTATCTTAAAACTTTCATTTATTGCTGATGTCATCATGTCCTCTTATCGTTTAGCCCCTCCCCTTCCATCACCTGCCCCCTTCTGGTGTTTAACTAAGTTAAAATTATTATTATATTATTATTGTTTAGAGATTAAGAAGTATGACTTGCATAGAAATGGAAATCTTTGTAGTCTGTCATCACATTACCTGTTCTTTCAGTCTGTTGTGTCTGTAAAGTGTGTTTGAGATGCGTAAAGAAAGTCTGGGCCGCCCGTGACCTCACTAACCCTGTAAAACTGATCTGAGGCTGTTCAGATTCTTCATTTACAGAAGCAGTTATGATAACCTCACCGTACGTTACACTCAGGTCTGTCTTTCCCCCAGTAGATTGCTTATTGATTTTGTTTTTTCTTTACCTGTACAGCTCACTGACCAATTGTGTTCACCCTCCCGTCCGAACCGGCCGCCGCTCGCGCTGACCGTACCGTCTGTTTTTGACTGCTGGCCAGTTGCGTGACGTATAATTCTCTCTGTCATCCCGCAGGCCGTTTGCTCATAAATAACCATCATTGTAGAAGTCAGCCCATTGAGCTTTGTAAAGCAATATTTTCTGAAGCATTTATTTCATGTTTTCGCAGGAGCGCTCTCATTTATCACACAGGTAACAGCTCTCAAAGACGACAACAGAATAAGGTCAGCGATATTCGGCTCAGAAATTGTCCTCAGTGTCAGTCTCATTTCAGGCTCAGGTCCAACATGAAACAGAAAGCAGCATTTTTCTCCTGCCGTTCTGGTGTGTGGTGAGTGAAACTAATGACTAATGCTTTGTTTTGGGGGACCTACATTTCAAAGGTAAAGTCATGAGGAAATGAGATTTCTCAGTGTCAGGGACAGACAAACCTTAAATTGAATTAACAACCATCTCATCAGTTTTCTTTTTAAGAAACACAAGATCGCAAACATTTAGAAACAAAGCAGCAAACTTTTATTCATTTTTTTTCTAATTTCCTTTTAATCTGGCATGCTAATTAAGTGCTGAATTCTCCATCTAATTGGGTGTTCAGTAAAACATGAGGAAGTCTGTTAATGAGACGGAACGATCAGTAGTTAAAGTTGATTACATTGTGTTGATTAATGCATTTACTAATGAGCAGCGGTGTGAGGAGACTGAAATACAGAGAAAGATTAAAGCTCAGATATGTTCTCACAGGACTCACAGTGATTATGAATATGTAGCTGTCGCATGTTTCCGGTTAGTGTTCTGTTGATGTACCATCCAGTACTGATCCTGTTGCTATGGTTACTCCCCTCAGGCCAACACCGAGTTCTAACCTTCAGTGTTAGCGGGTGAAAAGATGTCATCGTTCTACAATCTAAAAGCTAACTTGTTGCGTATTAAAACGTTGTAGAAACTTTCCTTATGAACAATTTTTACTGGAGTTTATTGGCTTTGACTTTTTCCTTTGGACAAGTTTGGCACCTGACCGTATGTTAGTAGAAAAGTCTTTTTTATATTTGTTATGTCGGTCATGCGTCTCAGTTAGACACATTTAATCTGACAGTGTTCTTTCGACACACACGCTAACACGCAGCGATCTTGTTGGAGGTAAATTATGACTGACAGACACTTTGTTCTGCTGCCAAATCGCACTTTACCTCACAGACAGCTGTTAGCGCTCACCTGTCATTCATCTACAGGCATCTTTGAATTAGAAATACAGTCTGGGCTCATTATATCCGTGTCCTTTGCAGAACGATTGCACCTTGAAGAGCATGTCATGCTAAAGTGGTTTTAATGGAGCTTAATCTATCGGAAGACGCCGCATTTAGCCCGCTAGCGCTGAAGCGTTTATAGCAAAGATGCTAGTCTTCTCATAATGAGACCATAGCTCTCGGTTTAGACAGAGGAAATATGGATATATGTATCAATAATTCATGATGTTGTCTGGTGATATTGATTGTTCTGTGTGGAGCGAAATTTCTTCAGACATGAAAGTCAATGAAGTTTTATTTAAATTGGAGGAGAGTCAGCTTCCATCTGTGCTTTGTGCTCGTGGCTGAGGTACAGTATCCATCCACTGACCGGAGTGGAGGTCCTAACCATGGCATGACTGCATTTTGTCTCCTCAGAGATTAGCTGTATTAGCCTCTATCTAATTGGGATTTGCTCTTTCAGTGGGTCCCTGTGGTGGAGGTTTAACTCCATTACAGCAGCTGACAGCATCGCAGCCAGAGAAAGACGGGCAGCGACTGATAACTGTCCAAATGCTTCTGAGGTCATTGATGATAAAAAATGAGTCGTGATTGAAAACACAAACGGGCTAATTACACAGTTCAGACCTGTTTTTTTTCTTCGTTCCTTGTCATTCTTCTGAGATAAAAAGGCAAACCTCTTCCATACCAGAAGCTGCAATTGAAAAGGAATCATAACTTTCGGGTCATTGGACAAGAAAGTAAACGGTCTGGATTGAGTTTATTGACTCGTGCATGACAACCCAATGGACAAACTAATCACAGCCACTCAGTAAATAACATGGAGAAGAGCACAGATGACCTTCAGGGTTCTTGAGCCGGTATCATTATCTGTAGTATGTAGTATGGTCTAACTGTATGTTTCCATGAATAGAGTACAAAATAAGTTTTAAAAAATTAATTCTCCTTTGTCTTTTTTTCAGCTGTCGATCAGCTTAACTAGTCTTTACAGTTTGGGATGAACTGTTGTTGTATTTTATCATCCTCCAGCTCAAATCTCTGTCTGTACTCAATGAGCTCTTTGTCTGCTGCAGTCTGTGGTCTTCAGAAACCTCTTCAGCAGATGTCACTGAATTATACTTCATCTTCACCTCAGGGACAGAGAAATATTGACCTTCATACATTGAGAAGCTATTACACTTTTAATAAAAATATAATCCAAATTTACCTTATTTCCTTTTTATAAATCCTTGTCTAGTTGTGTTTGATTCATCATATCATAACTTTCTTTCAGCTGATGTAATCAAGGCTGTCGGGAAACAATAAGATTAACCAATGATATATTTCCTAACATGATTACATCCAATCAGATCCTGCCTGATTGTTTATTGAAATGTACCAAGCATATAATTTCTTTATAATTCTGTGTAAAAGTCAGAAGCTGATTTTAGAACAATGACCATTGCTTTTGCAGGTGTGTCTGAGAGAGAGAAAGAAAGAGAGTAATTTCTTCAACAGTAATGTTCTTCAGTTTAAGTTAATGAACATCTTCTAACACTGGGCTCCTCCCTTAGGATTCTGTCTAATCATAAAGACTATATTACCATTTCTGCACATTATTTCTGTGTTAAAGATCTCATTACAGTCATGCTGATAACCGTTTCACTCTCAATTACCCCCAGTGTCCTCGTATGGCCCCGCCCACCACATAACCAACTTTTGTCTTATCAGGCCAGCAGATAAAAATTGTGAGTTTCATCGCTTAGAGACTAGAACTAATGAAAAATTCAGCGTTAGCGATTTAACTCGATGAAAGATTTATATCTGTTTATTGAAAAATAAAACGCATTATGTGGGTGCAGAAAGCAGAACGGGTGTTTTCCAGACGGCTGGTAACCCTGGACTCACCTTAATCACAGGTGTCCCAACGGTGTGTGACTTCACCACAAAGCTGTCATGAATAAAACAGCCACCAGCTGAAACATTCACACGCGTGTGTTCTGTTATCAGCAGCATGACATGTCACAGACTAATCAGTCTGAATGGGTTTTTTGCACTTGTCTCTCTGTGTTTGGATGGTCTGTCCTCTGTTGTGAGGGTCTTCACCGAAAGCTTTCTTCTGTCCGTCCTCTTTTCCTGTCGATTTCTGCAGACTGTGTGTTGTGGCAAACAGGTGTTTTTTTTAAAGAGAATGTGTCTGAACTGACAGAGAGTGTAGAAAAAAATGAACATAATAACAAAAAAATAGAAATGTTTTAAGAATTTTATGCTACTCTGATCATGTCTGAGGCTACAAAAAAGCAATATAACCAAAGCATTAACAACGTTTTGATGACCTAAAATCAGTCTTTTTGTCTTTTAATTAGTCTTTTTGTCTTATTATTATGACAAAATTTATAAGCCATCCCTAAAGTCATCCTAAAAAGTCATCCCTATCAAAAAATCAATCTGACGTAAATAAAACTTTTTTCCAAGCAGCTCTGACATGGAGAGGCGCCTCAGGGGACGTGAGCTGTATAAAGTGTGTAATCTCTTTGACCGATCACTCTGACCTCTTACTCACTATCAGCTCTTTAAAATTCATTATTATCCAAGTGAGAGCGTCCAATAGCTTCTTCTTTGACACGGTGATGCCCTCTTTATGTCCACACAAACAAGACTAAATTGGATTTGTGCTTTGATTGACAGGTGCATTAGAGAGCAGAGGCGGGCAGAACTCTGGTGCTTGTCAGGAACAGGAAACAGCTCACCACAGAGAAGTCACACAGTGTTATAAAAGAGCTTTTCCTAATACATCAGCGGGAAACACACGCAACTCAAGTGCTGAGATCAAAATATCAGCATGAGAAATCACAGAAAGGCTTTTCAGAAGAGTTTAATTCGGGTTTAAATTATATATTCCTGTGGTGTGGTGTGTAGTGTAGTGTAGTGTAGTGTAGTGTAGTGTGTGGTGTGTAGTGTAGTGTAGTGTAGTGTAGTGTAGTGTAGTGTAGTGTAGTGTGTGGTGTGGTGTGGTGTGGTGTGTAGTGTAGTGTAGTGTAGTGTAGTGTGTGGTGTGTAGTGTAGTGTAGTGTAGTGTGTGGTGTGGTGTGGTGTGTAGTGTAGTGTGTGGTGTGTAGTGTAGTGTAGTGAATACCTTGAATTCACTGTAAGTTGCTTTGTTTTATGACATAGCGCTGAGCTGTACAGATGTCTGTTCCTGTATCTGATCATCTAAATGCAGTTATAGTTACTAAATTATCATGTGCACTTAAAGAGCTGTCTGTCTGTCTTAACACAACTAAACCAGAGAAACCCTTCAGCTGTTAATGAGTCCAGTCAGCTGTCACGCTTCTGCTGGAATCACGGCCGAATCTCACATTCTTCAGTTCTGTTCACAGCTGTCCTCATTCACGCTGGGATTATCAGGTGCCTCACCACAAACCCGCTTGAAAGAGAAGTCGAGAACGCGAGAGACAAAAACAAGGTGGAAGGCGAGCCAGAAAAGGAGATGGAGAACAAGAGTGGAAGCCACATCATATTTCCATCGGCTGCTAAATATGACCGCATTAATTATAGATTTCTCAGCCTCGCATGTTTTGCTCCTGGAGGTATTTAGAGGAGAGTGAGATGTATTATTTTTTAAGCGAGACGTGACAGTTGTCGTCCACCGGCTGTGTCTGACACGTATCTAATTAAATCAATTTAAGCCTTTATAATCACACGTTTCTTATTCCAGCAACTGTCAGTCATCACAAAAAAACACTGTGAAATACAGACATACCTGGAGGAGGAGGAGGGGTGAGAGAGAGAGAGAGACCCTGTCCCAAATGCCATCCTCACTTGTGATGTAATGCTATGTATCCTCTTCAGTCCAGGTCAAGTGCACCACTTGGGTTCCTGCTCAGACCTTTCAGTTCATGTTTACATTATGAATAATTTTTTCTGACCTCAGATCAGTTTTGTAAAAGACTTTTTGTAAAAATGTAAAGTAAACAAAGCAGGAACATACACACATCTATTGCTCATAATTATTCATTAGGGCTATTACACTGAATATAACTAATAAACAGATTTCATAAGCGAGTAAACTTGGGCTTTTCTGTATGCAGAGACTTCCTCTCTTTCATCCCTGACAGATGCTGTCCAGCCATTAGAGATCCTTCAGGAATCAAACTGCCTCCCAGAGTCATTTTCTTAATGCCTGAATGAAATTAAAACACGTCTTTGTGGAAATGTAGGACTGCAGGTAAGAAACGGTGATGAATTTTGTTTCACCTTGAGTAGTTTCTGTAGGTGTGTGATAAAGTGTATTTTGCAGGGTGATCAATATGGGGGGTAGAAAAACAGGGGTGACATCCTCTCAAAGGAGAGATATGATAACAATGCTCGCTTCTTCCAATCCAACCTGATTCCTCGTATCCTTTGAAGCCTGAGCTCTCCAGCTTCCTAATTTAATTCCTGTCTTCTGTTTCCCCTGAAGTTCGATGCTGGCAGATCATGTCTTTGATCGTTCAAAGTGACATTGATTTGATTAGATGGTCACTAGAGCTCTTGTTACATGGCAACAGGCCTCAATCCCATAATTTGTTTCCCTTGCCAACAGACATGTGCTGATGCATGGAGCGAATGACTGTATCTGACAGATCCACCATGTCATGAGATAAAGAGATAACCAGATTGTAGGGAATCTGTCTTTTCACCCGCAGATCCAGAGGCATCTGTCACAGTGTTCCTCATGGTCCTCTGAGAAAACAGAGCAAAGATATTGATGACATCATCTGCTTGGGGTTTTCTCCAGTCATGAAGAATAAGACTGTCTGATCATTTCAATACCAAACATGACACACTGGAGAGAAACTCTTCACTTTATATTGTTTTATGTGTTCGTATATATATTTTCTTTTTATCTTTATCTATATTGATCTATAATTTATCTGTGTGGAAAGAAGTTCTAAAAAACAAATGCCCCAAACATTGTGTTCAGTTATTACTCTCATAAATAAAAGTTTTCCATCCGTGTTATTGCGCTGTGTGTGTGTGTGTGTGTGAGTGAGGTTTTCTTTAGCGTCACAAGCCATATTCTGGTAATGATGCGGTATGAACATCAGTTAATCAAAACAAGTTGTTTTGGAGTTGTTGTTTGTGCTGACAGTGATGTGTATTGTCTACACCAGCTGAACTTCACAAAATTACAGAATCTGTTACTTCAACACTCATTTCAAACTGTCTGGAAAATCCTTTGAACACTGCTGGTTTTAATGCTCTTGCCGTGAGATCAGTAGAAGAGTTTGATCATGTAATGGAGGGCTTCTAATTCGTTGGTTGCAGGTTCGATTGGGGCTCAGTCAGTTCCCACCGGACAGACTGATGGAACGAGCTGTCTGAAAATCTCAGGTGCAGTGTGATTGGCTGACTGCTTCACCTGTGCGGGTCACGTTCATCAGTCTGTGTATGAGATTCATTACATTTATTCATAAATCTCATTAGTACAAGTTTGTAAGCAATTAAAATGTTTCTTATTGGGTAAAATTTGTTTTATTACGTCATTGTGGAATAGAAGACCACTTAAATTTCCCTTTAAAGCCTTTTTTTATTTAGTTTCTCTCAAAATGATGTTTCTGATTTGTTTGTCTTGTTTTGTGTTTTGGATATACTTGTAAAGCAGTTGTCTGGATATGTTGTGTATAATGTTTTCTCTTCAATTCTGAAATATTTTGAGCATTTGAAGGTTGTTCTGTGAATTGTTGCTCAGGATGACAGTGTGTGTCATTTTACTTCAGACAGACAGCAGACACAGAGTCAGAATGATTATTATCAACAACTTTTGTTGACCACAATTTTTGTTGGAGGGTGAACATATGACTTTAAAATGACCTTTCACACACACGCACACGCACACACACACACACACACACACACACTCTCCAGATCACATATGGAAAAGTCATATGGAAAAGATTACAGTGTTACAGATTAGAGCAACAAGAAAATACCGTAACACTTTATATGTGCATATCTATATAATTTTAATTAAAAGCAAGTTGTGTCAGTCTTAAGCTTATCATTAATAAACATTATCACATTGGTTGAGAATAATAGAGTATTATTTTGTAGGTCTATATCTTTAATTCTG
The DNA here is from genome assembly GCA_036877625.1 of Ambastaia sidthimunki. Taxonomy (NCBI): domain Eukaryota; kingdom Metazoa; phylum Chordata; class Actinopteri; order Cypriniformes; family Botiidae; genus Ambastaia; species Ambastaia sidthimunki. Next base: position 9,852 of record JAZGTK010021212.1, read on the forward strand.
TTATTAATGATATTCGTGTGTCAGGCATTAAATCTGTAAACAGTGTGAGTATTACTGATGTTTCATTTATCTATTAATAAGTGACTCACTTAGATGATTTTTCTTTCATACAGGATCTGAAGTGATCACATCACTGTGGTGAGTTAAAATTGCTTTATTTTCTTTTTGAAAGTTTATATACTTGTTTGAGTTTTATATTATGCAGGTCAGTTTATCAGTGCAGGTCAAAGATCAGCATTATGACATCATTGATGCATGATTCATTATGATTGGGTGCCATTATTACATCACTGATGAATCATTCATTACAACTGAGTGCCATTATGACATCACCAATGAATTATTTATTATTATGATTGGGTGCTATTATGACATCATTGACACATTTCATTATGATTGGGTGCAAGATCCTCTGGGTTAAATTGGAAGTGAGAGATGCTCAGTTCTTCTGTACAGGAGGCAGTTCAGCAGCAGATGTGTGTGTTGATGTCTCGTCTGACTGGCTCCTCATCTGTGATATATTACATATACCTGCTGATGCAGAGTGACGTGATATAAACGGATCATACAAACTGTCTCCAGATCTCTTTACTGATGCTTCTGTTACACTGCAGTCCAGCACAGAGCTTTTGAATAGCTCAATGAATTAATAATGACATATCTCATAAATAGACCGTTTCTGTATATATCTGATCTCTTAAATACCATCACTCAGTTTGTGATTGGGGAAGTGTGTTTAGAAGGAGATAACCCTTAACATTCTGTCGTGTGATCAGGATGTACTGTAGATACACTGGCTCCAAGTATTTTTATACTGAAACCACATTTAAAAATGTATGAATGTCATTGCATTGGAT
>JAZGTK010021213.1:0-10707 GCA_036877625.1 Ambastaia sidthimunki
ACACACACACACACACACACAATTGTATGTGATGGTTCAGTGGTTCAGGGTTGATAGAGGAGCAGGTGGACGATCTGATTACGTGCCCTTCATCACTTGGTATCACAAAACTGCCACAGCCAATCACATTGCCCATAAAGCAGCCAACCGGCCAATCAGCATACAGTAACAGGTCTATTCATAAGTCACAGTATCACAGATCACAATCTCCTCTTCAGAGTCCATAACCGATAAAAGGCGACACCTTTACAGTCACGCGCACATAATGAGGGAGATAAAAACTGAGTGTCATGTTTTCTCTCGCTTACAAAAACAAACAAGGCGGAGTTTTCATCAAAGCGACCGTAAGACATGAAACATACACGACACAAGCACCTTAATGCACATTATAAAATCGTATGTAATACAGCCTTTAATGACACTGTCATCTGAAGGTTATCTTATCACCTCCACAGTACTGATGTTTGTTATCGCTACAGTAACACCAGTACACACGCATAAAGTGCGTACAGTACATTTATGCAATTGGCAGATGCTTTCACTCACAGTAAATTAAAGTTATACATTAGATAAGCATGTGTTTTCACTTGGAATCGAACCCAAAACCTTTGTGCTGCGAACACAATGCTCAACCGGTTGAGTTACAGGAACACAATTCAGCTACGGCGTGTAAAACCACACGTTTGTAATAATGACCAAGCGAATTAGCGTTTGCAAACTTGTGTGTCGTACATTTCTGGACTCACTGTATCATTTGATATGTTTTTACTGAATAATACCAGTGTGAGGGGAATATGGGCTGAGGTGCTGAAAATAAGGGTTGGATTATTTGAAAAATGGTTCACACTTTTGTTGAGTTTGTTTCATTTGGAAGCTTGGATGAACTTTAGGCTGAAATATAAAGCTGGGGAAGTTGAGGTATTCACACACACACACACACACACAAACACACACACACAAAAACATCACAACAGCTCCCCTCCACCAAACACACACAAAACTTACAGACCTTTCTTACAGATTTATTATGTTTTGGTTTAGATTGTGTTTGTTTTTGTGTGAGATTTATTATTTTATACCTACTGAAACACACATTCTCAAAGTTGAGAGATATGTTACACACACACACACACACACACACACAATGCTGACTCTATGGATCCCTAGAAAACCTACATCTCCCATCAGCACCCAGTTTTCTGTTGCATGTTTAATTCAAAGTGACATCCAGTTACCAGCTAGAAATAAAAAGTTATTTAACATTAAATCCAGTTTATTCTGTATGTGAAATGATGTTTTATCTTATTATTCTACAGGACTGCCAAACGTTAAGAATGAGATGCTAAAAATTGAGGCTCAAATATCTTTTGGTTTATTTATCACTCAAAATGTAAGGTCAAACACAATGCATTGTGGGATACTGTATTCCACCTTGTGGGCTTTGTTGCATATTGCACATTTTGGCAACTGTAGTAAATCTTGCGGTTATTCTACACATATAAAAAATTCACATACTGTGTCCAATACATATTATACACCACAGTAATTGTGAGATTAGTATGGCAGTATTTTATTTTTAAACATTGCCAATCTCTCTCTCTCGCTCTCTCTCTCTCACACACGCACACACACACACACACACTTATCTAAATAGAGGCATTCCATAGGCTTCTATTGTTTTTATAAACAACTAGTTATAAACACTATAACCCTAACCAACACTGTAACCCTAACAGATTCAAAACTTTCTGCACTTTCAAAATTACTATATTTTTACATGTTGTAAAATAAACATTATGTTACAAAAACACCATAACAAAAACACTATATGTTTTCAAAAATGAGAGCATCCCGAAAAGGAGGTTTTGCTCAGATTTGGCTCACTTTTGGGCACAAGTTTGTCCACAATAAATGGTTAAATAAACTCACACACACACACAGGCAGTAAGTAGCTTTCTTCAGATTGGTCTCGTTTGTTTAATTCCAGTGTCAGTCTGGTCTTTCTGTGTCCCTCTAAATGTTTCCACCCCCCACACACACACACGGCCAGATCTCGACCACCAACACGTCGTTTGAATGGGTGTGCTTGCTTTATGTCACATGTCAGCATGTTGTGGCCTTAAAACTGTGCGTTTGACAGATTTAATTGTATTTACAGTATATTTTTACATTAAAATGTCACAATCATGTAGTATTTTGAAGAAACTTTGGGTGTGTGTTTTTCGTGTGTGGCTGGTGGTATGTAAGGGTGTGTGTACACATGCAACAAGTGTGTGTGTGTGCATGTGTGTGTGTTAATCACCCTATTCTGAATGAATGGAGCCCCTGTTCTCTAATGGCTTTATGTAGAAATGTTTAATGTCAGGAAACACCCGTCATGCACACGCCAAACACACACACACAAACACACACACAGACACACACACACACTAAACAGCCACACACACCTTAAACAAAGCAAGATTTTTAAAAGTCACCAACTCCAAATTCACAGGAATTCAGAAAAGATATGTAAACAGATATATCACACATTTCAGAAAGAGATTGTATCGTTTACAGAGTAAGTGTATAGGTTATAGTTTATAAAGTGTGTGTGTGTTTGGGGAAGGGTTTTAAATGGTATGTGGGGGGCTCTGTGATTTATACCTGCAAATATCAAGAGACGGGGCACTGTGTGTGTATGTGTGTGTGTGTGTGTGTGTGTGTGTTTAGACAGAGGAGCTTATATCTCAGCCCCATATTAAATGCAGGTTTGAAAGTTTTCACTAAAGCTGGGTAATGAGCTTGACCTCTGACACACAGCTGATGACTTCCATACCTGTGTGTGTGTGTGTGTGTGTGTGTGTGTGTTAGACTGCATACATCTAGTTTTTCTGTGACCACATGTGCCAATGTTTGCAGACATGTGTACTCAATGAGATTTGTGTATGTGTGTGTGTGTGTCTGTGTCTGACATGGACATGAGTAATGAAGTCTACGGACAGAAATAATTGGCTGAAATTACAAAAATACGAGAGAAGGAGAGAACCATAAAAAGTGAAACATAAAACATGGCATGAAAAGCTATTAGTGCAGAACAGAACGAGAGCAGAGCAAATCAAAACGAGAAATACTAACTGACTTTAAATACTTCTGATGAAGTTTGAGGAGTTTGTGGTACAACTTTTATTTAGTGTGCGAGCTGAACTGGATTCACATCCAATTTTAATTTAGATATTTAGATCCTTTACAAAGTTTGTGAAACTTAATTGATGCAAAACATTATTTAGAAAATTACACTCTTTATTTTTCTATTTGTCATTTAGACAGACAGACAGACAGATAGACAGACAGATACACAGACATGCAGGCAGACAGACAGACAGATACACAGACAGGCAGACAGACAAAAAAGGATTAATTTTAGAATACAAAGTTATATATGTTTTTGTGAAATATGACAAACTATTTTTAGTTTCATGTTTTGCGCTCTCACACAAAACTGCTGCTGTACACGAGGCAACTCTAAAACTGTAGATCAATGTCGTCAACATGTTTCTTAAATCAGAACAGAATTTTCTCTCTTAAACTATGAAACACTCAGCAGCCTGAGGCCCGACACACACACTGTGATCAATGCTGAGTCAATGAGAATATCTGCCAGTGTGTTTACAGTGCCAATACTGAGAAATCATAAAACGACAAGAATGAAGGAGAAAGTCTTCAGTGTAGCGTCATATAAAAGAGGTTTGGCCATGAAATGCTGTAAAACAAAACTTTCTGGAAATCTTTCAAACGTAAAAATGTAGATTTAAAGAAACAGTTTAATCAAAAATGAAACAAAAGATTTTTTTTGGTTTCAAATGGCAAAATGATTAAATAGAGTAAATGATGAACTATATCTTTAGGAAAAATAAACGGTAAACGATGCTGAAACTGAGCCGGTCAATCAGAGAACAGATAGCAAAGTAGATACATACTCACCGAGTCCTGGACAAATCACAAACTCTTAACATATATAACTAATGCTTAGACTAGTAAAGCTCTAAGATGGGGTGCATGTGGTTTCATTAAGATTTAAGAATCTGAAATCCTCAAACAGCCAATCAGAGAGCCATTCTGGGCCAAAGTTAAGACCACAACTACAGCCCATGAACCCTAGAGGTCACCAATCCTTGACCTTTTGATCTTGTGAACCCTGCCAAAAAGGAGAAGCGAGATGAAGACTGACAGACATCTCTCTCTCCCCCATCCATCTCGCCCCTTCCTTTCACAAAAACAGATGATCAGGCCTAAATATATTAATCCTTTCTCTCACCCACAGCTGCCCTCATCCCACACACAGACAGACTCATCAATGAATCTGTTCTGATTCCAGACAAATCAATAAATCACATCGTTCTCTGTAGCTTAAGAGATACACGTACATTAATCACTGGACTGTGACAAACACATCACAAATTCAGCCGGCTAACAGGAAATGTTCTCAGAACACTGGCTCTAACGTTCTCTCTAAAAATTCTCTCAAAAGGTATCAAAAACGTTCTTGCAGTAACGTTAGTAAAACGTTTTTAATGTTATACATCACAACAATACTGTTAAGTTGTTAAACTATTCTTAACATGTATTCTAAACTAGACATTTAAACGATCCTAGAACTTTCAAGATAACATTTTTTTGTTACTTCATGAAAACATTAGGGAAACGTTCTTACAACTTTTTTTAGCTTACAACTAAATTGTTAGCTGGCTTGATTGCAACACAATCACAGATTTGACATCCAGATCCTGATTCAACAATCAAAGAGGATGTACATACGCCCACCAGTTTGATCAACCAAACGCCAACCAATCAGAAATGAGAATTGCATAAATATCCACAATGCATTGCGGCTGTTGCCGTGAGCGTGGGGAATACCTGTAATACAATTTTCCTTCCCTTGCCTTCCTCGCCCACTCACTCTTTAAACATTTACACTCGTCCGCAAGCTCGCTCACTCCTGATCAAATCAGGGAGGAGAGAAATTACATTTCTTCATAGCGCTGCACCGATCCAAACTCTCCCATTTGCCGGATTAGCGTTCCGGCCTGGGCGGAATTCTGCTTCGCAACGATCCGATTAAATGCCAACATCAAATAAAAGAGCAAGACGTGAGCAAAATATAATTGGTTCTTTCGTCTCTTATTGCCTTTGTTTTTCTCTTTCTTCTGCCTGACAAGTTCGATAAGATTCGGTTTTGCGAAACTAGTTGCGCAAGAAAATGTGAAGGATAACGTTTGGAATTAAGTTACGCACCTCTGAGACAAAATGGCTGCTGTTTTTGTGCTGCCTCAAACTCAAAATAGTTTCAAAAAACACTGTTTTTTGTTTTCAAACTAAACCTTTTGTGAGAAATGTTTATATAATGCTTGGAGTTAATCGGTCATCATCATTGCTACAAATGAGTGTGATATATGGTCCAAAGAACAGATTTATGAATCTGGGACCAGTACAGATGAGGGAGTGCTGGATAAAGAGATAAAGTGAGGGAGGGAGAGACAGAGAGAGCCAATGAGAACCTTGATGTTCATTGTCAGTTCATCAAACTGAAAAGGTCAAAGGTCAGCGTCATGAAGGCACTGGAGTCTCAGGGAATATCGTCTTCATCAAGGACTGAACAGTAATTCCTTTAATAGACTAACAGTTTCTCTGTGAAATCACCTTTGATTGCAAAATCAAAAGATAAAGAAATTACACTTTGAATACAGAAATAATAATAAATTCATACTTTGCTAAAACCAACAAAGGTTTTCTGTTAAAAAAAACTTTAAAACTTCTTGCATTGTGACATTATTTTAAAGCCATAATCATTTAAAAATGAACAAAAATTAGTTCAAGTCAAAATCAAGTACCAGACAGATAGAATGATCTTCTTAACTTACAACTGTAAGTTTATAATAAAGATTTATAATTTGCTGTCAGGTCTGATTTCCCACAAAACACCAGTTTGGCTTCATTTAACTTCAACATACTTTATGTGCAAAGTACATTAAGTAACCTGCAATTTTATCTTTTAAACAGAGGTGGCAGTAGAGAGGCAAAAGTTACAGATTGCAGCCTCTTTAATTCTCATTACCCCTAAGTCATTAATAGTTAGTCAGATAGTTTTTGCTTTACATTAGAATGAGATATTGCATTGCTGTAAAACTGCTTAAAGAGAAGGAGTGCTTAACTTATCTAAACAATGCAAAAAATACAGCCCCTAAAATACGCTTCTGTTTCTTTAAACAAAATGTATCATTTCTTTTGATTTTGGAGTGAGATACGACCATGGCTTGTTTTTCCTCTCTGTCTTTGCTAGTCTTACGTCAGTCTCTTCTCTCTCTCCATGACACAGTGATGGAATGTTTCAACCAACCAGCGGCCAAAACTGTTGTCATGCCCATCAACAGGGCCTGGTTATATTCAGCTAACGTTGAGAGAACGCTGGCAGAATGACATTCATTGGCATATGAAACATGATATCGTCCATAAAGTGTGAGGAATGTCTTCAGTTAACGCAGCTCGGGCCGTCTTCTGGGAGTCGTGTAAACATGGGAAGGTCCTAACTACCACGGGTCATTTCTGAAGCAGACGGGAGGTTCTGGAGAGGGGGCGGGTACGTATGGGTGCCACAGTGACCCGGTTTCCAGGAAACACGTTTTTTGATGGATGGCATTTTTAAAAACTTTATAAAATTGTACTTTTTTCCAATTGTGCAAAATCACAAATACGTGCACACACACACACACACACACGCACGCACACACACAATGGGTGTCTTGTACACGGGATTTATATGCAGAAGGCTGTATTAAATTCTCCCAGAGTGTTCTCAATCAAATCTGAGTGATAGATTTTACGACTGTGTGTGTGCAGATGTGCACATGTGAGGGACTTGTTTTATTGGCCTGAGAAAGTGTGTGTGTTTGTGTGTGTGTGTGTGTGTGTGTGTGTAATCTCCTCCTGTCTGTGTGCACCTGACAACCTGTTTGTCAGCTTCCCAAAGTTCACCTTCACATCCATAACTACAACATCACACACACACACCCACACATGTACACACACACTCTCTCTCCCTGCTGTTCCTGCTGGTCTCTCTCTCTGTCATTGATCGTTGATGCGATTGGCTGCTTGTGATGTTCAGTAATGACCTGCTGAATGCCCAGATTAAACTGTCAGCTGTCAGCGATTAATGGGCAAACTATAGTACACACACACACACACACAAAACACACAAAACACACCCACACAAAGCACACACCTGCAGATGCTGGATGGGACCAGAAAGGTGTGACGGAAATGTGTGTATAAAACCAGAAAGTTGTATTATTCTGCTGTCCCCACAGTAAACTGATGAACAGCGAGTGTGCAGTTTTGTTTACAGTATCGCTTTACAGTACAACACTTACTGTAAATGAGTCAATGTAAATGTTTGTATCATTAAACCAGATGGGTTACTCAGGTAGCTAGCTATAAACATACTGACAGTTTAACACATTTAACTAAGTAGCTCAGCAAGAGTCTGTTAAAACTTTCGATGTTTCCAGTAACTCACTTTTAAAACATAACTTACTGTAGAAGACAGTTTACCTAAGCAGTTACTGCATCATTTCCATTGTGTTATGAATTGCATTCTGGCACATTTTATAGCGTGATGAAGTTTTAAAATTTACGTATGTTACTTTAAATACCATCAACGTGTTACTGAAATAAGAAACTGATGATGTATTAATGCATTAGTCACCGTAAAGCTGAGGACAAGATATTTTTGAATATATTACATTAGCCTGTGTGTGTGTGTGTGTGCGTGTGTGTGTGTGTGTGTGTGGACACAGCAAGAACTACAGAAGCCTGCCAGCTTGTCTCCTGGCTAAAACCCCAAACCGTGTAAGAGTGTGTGTGTGTGTTCTGTTGTGCTTGGCTGACACGTTGCTCTATGTCAGTGCAGTATCTCTTTTCACTGACGAATGAGATGAGACGTCTCCCTCATTTTCCCAAACTCAACTCTCTCAATCTCTCAGTCGTTCTGCTTTCCTCCTCCGCCACCCTCCCTCCCTCCATCCATCCGTCTCTCTCTCCCAGGAGGCCCGAACCAGACAGGGAGCTAAATTTAAACTGCAGCCCAGGCAGGGCACCAGCAGAGTGGGGAGATCTGATAGCTGGTAAGACATGTGAATCTCTAGAGTGTGTGTGTGTGATCGCATGAGAGATGGACACTGAGATAAAATTCATTAGCTTCTCTGATGACCCGCTAAACACAAAGGGCCAAAGACCCTCACAGAATCTCACACACTCTCAGATTTACACAGCGCTGCTGCTGACCCAGCACACGCAGGTCCACTGACTTGATGTCTGTCTGACAGAGAGAAACTAGGCTGGGGCCCTAAGGAGTCAAACATCTGCTCTGTGGGGCCCAGAGAACAGAGAACTACAGTAAAGCAGTGACTGTGTGTCAAACGCATCTGCAGACACACACACATGTACACAACAGAGTAAATTACAATAGATTCACAGACTAACAGAAGGACTGTCAGGCCATGTGTCTGTGTGTGTGTGTGTGTGTGTGTGTGTGTGTGTGTGTACTTGTACATCTATCTTTGTAAGGACCAGACAGACCATCATCACACACACACAATGTGATCAGATAGACCATCAGAGTGAAGACAAAGAGAGAAAAGTGAAAATAATTTTGCCTTTAAAGGGCTGTTTGAGGGTTATGGTTAAAATTAGCTTAAGGCTAGGGATTGGCACAGTTAGTTGGGATGGTTAAGGTTAGTTGTCTTAACAAAGATAGCTGTACAAACGTGCGTGTGTGTGTGTGTAAGACGAGGAGTGTGAAGACTAAGCTCCTGAAACTGTTAGAATAATATTTCTTCAGGGGGAGCGGAGATGCTAACACTAATCAAAACAGGACATCCTGTGGACCCGTCTCAATCTCTCTCTCTTTTTCCATCACCTTTTCTCTCCTCTCCCTCCCTCTGGTAGTGTCTATCTCCATCTCTCTTCAGGTTGTTTTCAGTTTGTTTGTAGATGAGTCACAATCTCAGGAAGTGTTGGGAACAGGGCTCATCAAAGCACGGAGCAAGAGCCAGATTCCTGGGCTGGGACCAGATTCCGGCCACTGGGAATCTTTGGAATGCCGCTGGGAGAGGAAGGGAATCTCTACTGTCTCTATTGTTCTGCCTCTTCCTCAGTTTGCGCGGGGATGTGTGCGTCTCATCTCCGGGTCGAAATGGAAAAGATCCGATTGCGATGGAGCGGTTAAGCTGCACGTCCAAATTCCCCTTGATAGGTAACATGACTCTCACTAATCACAGTTACCTTCCCTTGCACTTGCTCTCTAACACACAAACACACAGAGGATCTCAACACGACCCTGTATGACCTGCTATAGAGTTGGAGAGGATCTCATTCAGACACAGTACACAATGTTCCTCTACTCAATCTGATCGGAGAGGTCAAAGGTCAAAGTGTATTAAAACAGGTTCTGCCTGGTTCAGACTGGCTCGCATCTAGACAGCATAAAGATGAGGAAACATGGAAGCAACTAAAACTAATTTTGTTGTAAAAGTAGGAGAACATAATTGACTAGGAGGAGCTTGAGCCAAATGAGCACCAAGGCTGAATGTAACTGCTAAGCCACAGGTCCAACCATTTGATCAGATGAGATGGGGGTCTACAGTTCTGACACAGAAATCCACCTTTATTCTACTTGTGTTAGTAGCCCAGCTAACAATTTTAGGTTGTAAGACTGTACCCATAACATTTCCATTAAATAACAAAAACTTAAAAAATGTTATTATGAAAGTTCTAGTAACGTTCAAACATCAAGTGTTTTAGACGTATTAGACTTATGGCCTGGTTATGAGAATGTTTTTTAATTCTTTCAACTTTCCACTAACTACTTAAGACTAATGTTTTTGGTATATATAATATAATGTCAAAATAGTTCCACTAGCATTACTGCAAGAACTTTTGACAACTTTGAGAGAACTTTTAGAGAGCATTAGCCAATGTCCTGAGAACGTTCCCTGTTAGCTGGGCTTATAAATCACAGCAGGTTAATGCAAGCAGTCTCTGATAAACTTCCTCAGCATTGTTTAATAAAGTGCCCTGTAACCACGGAAACTGTTATCAGCCTATATGTAAGAAAGGTTATGAAGAATTGGCCGAGGTCTATCTGAAGAGTAAATATTTTCTCTGCGCTCTGTCAAAGTCATTCATACTGTTTATTAAATCAATTTCAGTCTTTTGTTCTCATTTGTTCTCATGTAAAAGATGGAGAAAGTCATGCAAACAGACAGAGCAGTGTGTGTGTGTGTGTGTGTGTGTGTGACTGATTGAGATGAAAGGTGTGTTGAAATGTCCCCTTGTCTTTCCTGTTCCCTGACCTTATCCAACACAATATGGGCTTAAACTTCTCTCACTTGAGTTCATCACAAACACAAGAGAGAGAGAGAGAGAGAGAGAGAGAGAGAGAGAGATACCCACACCCTCTGGAACATTAAGATGGGGACTTTCTGAAGAGTGTGTGTAAAAGGCTGTTATCGGCCGGCTCACAAAGCAATTGTTGACTTATTCCTGTTGATGGCTGTGATCCAGACGAGCTATGAGAGAGGCGACCCTTGCCAACAATTACTAACACAACTGCTCAGCAAAAGCACACACGCACAAACTGCACATACATTAACAGACCAGCAGGTACTT
>JAZGTK010021214.1:0-10707 GCA_036877625.1 Ambastaia sidthimunki
TGTGTGTGTGTGTGTGTGTGGCAGTATGGAAATGTATTTTCCGCAGACGGACACATGGATCGGTTTGGCACCTCTTACGGTTCCGCGTTATGAGTTTGGCGTGGCGGTGCTGGAGCAGAAGGTTTACGTGGTGGGAGGAATCGCCACACACATGCGACAGGGCATCAGCTACCGGCGACACGAGAGCACGGTGGAGCGTTGGGACCCCGACAGCAACACGTGGTCCAGTGTGGAGCGTATGGCAGAATGCAGGAGCACTCTGGGTGTGGTGGTGCTGGCTGGGGATCTGTATGCTTTGGGTGGCTATGATGGGCAGTACTATCTCCAGTCTGTGGAAAAATACCTGCCCAAAGTTAAGGAGTGGCAGCCGGTCGCACCCATGACCAAATCACGCAGCTGTTTTTCCACAGCTGTGCTGGATGGGATGATATATGCCATTGGCGGCTACGGCCCTGCCCACATGAACAGGTACGAATCCAATGGGTGTGCATTCTGGGAAATTTGTAGTGTGACTGTGTGTATTAGCAGAAACATCAACATTTATATTTGTGTATTTCACTGTAATTGCTGAATATCACACAACACAACCGCTAAAACTGATTTAAAAAAAAATCTTAGTTCTTTTAGGAAGTTGACATGTTAGACTCCATCTAAAAATAACATTTTTTTTTTAATATGGTGTCTATCAAGTACTCAAGTACACGAACGTGATGGCGTAGATTGATCATGAAAATGATTGTGTGCGTTTTATTCTTTTTTTACTGATGATTATGGCAATATTTTGGCTGGTAGCACGTAACTTAGTTGCACTATGTGCAGAAAGATGCACATCATATTACATTTTTATTGTGCATCTAGGATATCTGATTAATCTCATATATAATGTGTGATATAGAAAAACGTTTAAAATTACCCATGTTCATTTAGTCTTCAGTTTCACTTCACACAGCTATTTCTTTTAGATGTTTCTTTTTCAAAATTGTATATATATAACATAATAATTCATTATTAATAATTTACTTTAATTTTTGTAATGGTGTTTTAATCATGACACATGACACACGCCATGCCCCGCCCCAGAGTACCCATTTCCCAGAACTATGGATTAATGGAAGTACAACATTGATACAAATACCCATCCCTACTTAGAAATAAATTTGTTAAACAGCAGCAGCATTTACAGTAGTGAAGGCCAGAAGTGTTTAAAATGAGTAAAAAGCTTAAATAAACACTTCCTGCAACCGTGTGTATTCCTGGCTAACGTCTCTAAATGAAAGAGACTGATGGACAAAGTTCTCTAGAATGACAAATGAATGGTTTTGCTGGTTTTGTTGGAGCTGTAAGGTTTAGTTTAGTGATCTCTGAGGAGTGTTATTTCTCTGTCTTTCCTGAGAATGGCTTTCTCTGTTTTTACCTCGCTCAACACATTAACACACACATTCTTGGGGATGATATTTATTTATCTGTTGATTTCATGTCATTTAACAGACAAACTACACATTTTAGGACAAGCTTTATGTTGACAATCTCAGGTTTAACATGTTTTAGTATGTGGTTAACATGTTTCAATATGATGCTGTAGGAGTTACAGTTACAGCAAAAATATTTTTGGTGATAACATAAAATTATCCTACATAATATATCGAAGATGAAAATATAACCTTGATATCTTTAATATTGAGTAGAGCTGAAATCATAATGAAATGAATGATTGAAATTAAATGTTGATGCTCCTAATCTAAGAATTAGATTCAGACTTTAGCCTGGATTTCACAGACATGCTCACAATAGTTTGCAGCTCTATTGTTGAAAGAGATTTGAAAGCCCTGTTACTGTCAGACGCATGATTTTCACCTGCAACATCACAGACACTTATTTTCTTATTTTGATTAATAAGCACATCATGCTAAAAATCACACACTCAATATCAAATGTAAGGATCAAGTTTACTGTTTTTGGTCATTTGTTCATTTTTTTTCTTGTGTATGTTGTTTAAAAGCTCTTGATTTCTGAATGGATGTCGTTTTTCTCTTCCTGAACAGTGTGGAGAGATACGATCCAAGCAAAGACTCCTGGGAAATGGTGGCACCCATGGGCGATAAACGGATCAATTTTGGCGTGGGTGTGATGCTGGGTTTCATTTTTGTTGTGGGCGGCCATAATGGTGTTTCTCATTTGTCCAGTATTGAGCGATATGACCCTCATCAGAACCAGTGGACGGTATGCCGGCCAATGAGCGAACCTCGCACTGGTGAGACGCAGATGTCAATTACACTCATACTGACATAGGTGATCAGAAATAAACAGAACAACATATTGTACAGTGGCCTGTAGTTTGCAGAGAACACCAAGAATATCTTGCTTTGACATAACAGGTAAATATATTTATAATCAAATGTTTTCGTTGTAATCAAATGTTATTTAGAATGGGAGAAAATAATTGAATGAGAGCAGCTTACTTACCATGATAATAATGTCACAATGCAAAGTAATTGCATTCATGAATGACGACTAATCGATGACTCGGCGTGTGTGTCTCTATCTCTCTCTCTCTTTATGTCTCTTTGTATTTTTCACTGCGTGTGTGCACGTGTGCTTGCAGGTGTGGGCTCTGCTGTTGTTGATAACTACCTATATGTGGTGGGCGGGCACTCAGGCTCCTCGTACCTGAACGCAGTTCAGCGTTACGAGCCAATCACGGACAGCTGGCAGGACTCCAGTGGTATGATGTACTGTCGCTGTAACTTTGGCCTTACTGCCCTTTGACCCCAGGTGTGCGGATGACACTCTTCTGGAGAGGATGAGAGGAAACGTGCTTTCATTTCCGCAGCATGTTTCCTGCTCACTTTTTGACCCACACTCAGACATACTCCGCTCAGTGGAGTATTTAGGGTACAAGAGGGCAGTGCCTGCGCACACCAGCACAGATCAGACGATGATGTGGCCTGCATGAATGCAGAGAGCCGTCAGGCCTGCTCAGAAGATGCAGAACAGTGCGTGTGCATGTGTGTGGGTGAGGCGTTCCTGTACTGCCCTTCGTTTAAAATCTTCTGATGAGCATCCAGTTCTGCCTGCATGTCACTCCAGAGTATGTGTTTGTGTTAGTATAGGCCTGCTGCTTGTCTTATGCATAGAATGTGTGCTGTATTTCATTGCTTGTTCGTGTCACTAACTGCACTGATACTGTGTGTATAGGAGAGAGAGTGTACTGGTATTCACCACGCTATGGGGACCAAATGTCGCCACAAAAATAGTAATACAGTAAATTTTGACCTTGTGGGGACATTTTTAGTTCCCCATGAGGAAACAAGCTTATAAATCACACAGAATGATCTTTTTAAAAATTTAAAACAACAGAAGAGGGTTAGGTTAAGGGGATAGAATATACCGTTTGTATAATATTAAAACCATTGCGTCCATGAAATGTCACTTTAAAACACGATTGTTTGAGGGTTAAGGCTTCTATGAGTGTACACTGTGCGTGTAACTGCCTTAAAGGTACGTGTTTGGCACTTAGTTGGCAAGATTAGGGTCAGGGGCTAGAAATTACATTCATGAATGTATCACAGTCAATGAATGTCCTCATAAAGATGTAGCAAAGTTGTACAAACGTGTGTGTGTGTGTGTGTGTGTTGATCCTTTCCTCTTGTTTTCTCTGAATGGATGAATCTAACACTAAATATTTCAGTACATAAGACACATTTATATTGTGCAGAAAGAACATGGAGTTGAGATGTTTTGTATGGTGGTGTTACTTTCATGGCATGCTTAATGCACATTTCCACAGAAACGTTCTATAAGCATTACCATAATGCAAAAAAAATCTTATTGCTGTAATGTAGGTAAAATGACTTCAATACTATAATTTTAAAAATAAAATTAGCATAACCTAAAGGTAGTTTAGCAAAGACTTCCGTTATTATTTAGGAAACTATAATTTTGTTATAGTATGATAATGAGGTGTGTGTGTGGAAGAGTCATGAAAATAATCCAAATAAATTATGATGTTCATCAATAAGAGCTTCATGTTCTTAATACATAATCAAATTATTTTTTGTCTATATGATGACATATGAGCTGGACTGTGTGTGTGATTGTGGCCGTCTCTCAAGATTCTCTCTCTCTCATACACACTTTCATACTGGTGCTAGTTTCAGGATTCTGTTTTTCAGTTTGTCATCAGGTGAATTTTGATTTTGTGTTGAAATGTTTAATGAAGCATTTCACAACAACATGAGCTCACCACAATCCTCAGGAGATGACCGTCAGAAACACAGAAACAAGCAGACGAATTTAAGCTTTGTCTGACATTGTCTCTCATGTTGGTGCCAAAACATTTCCATCTACAGTTGTACTGAAGTCCTGTTCATTTCATTTTCTGTGTTCAAATTGGACTCTGAAGTGGATGTTCTGATGACGCATTTGACAAATGCTTTTATCCAAAGTGACTTGTAGTGCATTTGTAATGCTATACACTGCTATATTTTTCTTTTGTCACTGTGTGTGTTCACTGGGAGTTAATCCCACAACCTTTGCGCTGCTAACACAATGCTCTACCAGTTGATCTACAGGAACACATTTTAACAGAGAATCTGTAGAAATCAGAATCGAGTGTGATGTCCCGTAACAGATTCAGCCACTGATCGTGATTCATTTACACTGTTAATCTGCTGACACACTGACTGCATGATGGCGATATTAACCGCAGAGTTGTATTACTTACCAAACCATTTTATACTTCTGTAAATATTAATCTTGTAGTTTAAAGGCAAAGCAATAATGGATTTTTTTGTTTTGAATCATCATTGCCAAGGTGTTTTTGGAAATCTAACAGCACTTTTTTACAATTTCATTTGTGGTTCATTTACTGTCAGTTTTGTCAGTGATTTTGTTGTTTTGTAAATCTTTACTGCCTTTGAAAACATGTTCTGCATGCACAATGAGAATATGAGCGGAAGTTTTTATTTGTTTGTTAAAACTACTTTGTTCATGATTATTTTGACATTAAAATCATGACAATCACTCTGTTGCAATGAGTAAAAAAACATTTAAATAATGTAATGTGTTCCTCTTATGTACAGTAATTATACAGGAACATGATTTGGCAGAATTAAGAACACATTTAAATGTCAAAAATAAGAGGGGAAAAATGATTCACTTTATTAAAGCGTTTGTGTTTGATTAGCAATAAGAACTGTTTATCTCTTGTTCTGATCATCAGCACTCTCACCAAAGTGCTTGTTTCTAATTGAAAGCCTTTGCCTGAATGTCTTCATTTTTAATCTCTTCCAACGTTTTTTGTCTGTTTTTGTCATGCAAAAATTGGACTGGTTTGTGCCAGAATTAGGTGATATTTTCATATACCTGTGGATTGTTACTGGAACTAAACAGATAATCTTAGCTACGTATGCACTTTGTTTTTTAGTTTTTTTTTATCAAGCGTTAAGAGAACATAGCAGACCTTTATTCCCAATTTATGTGTTAAAGCTGATCCAATCTGAAATAAAGGCCTGGAAATTTATTGTGTGTCCGTTTCACTGTGTGAAAAATGCTTCCATTACATTGTTTTTTCCAATAGCAAGACCGTTCAGAAGTTTAGAAATGCGGAATGTGATCTTTTTTTTTATTTGTGATCACAGTATAACCTTCCTAATGACCATTGATTTAAAACATGTCACAGAAGTACAAAGTTATTAAGACTGTATTCTGGAGTCAATCCAAGTTATTATTGGTTAAACTCCACTTATAACGCAGAGAAACTAAAAGCATTAACTGGTGAAGTATGTAAGAACTGTGAATCAAAGAAAAGGGACTTCAACAAAAAAACCTTTATTTTGTGGAAAACAGTGATCAAATCAAAAGCTCTTTTGGATCTGTTAAAGAGCAGAAATCTCTCTTCATGATGTTCTAAATATCTTTCTTGTAACACGGGGTTTTTTTCTGGAACAGCGACGAAGCCCCGCCCAATCCATGGAAGCCCCGCCCANCCCACCCCCCCTCACAAGCGTTACGTGCACAGCGCACAGCCTGTGAAAGTTTGTTTTTGAAAGAATGAAGTGCGCATGCGCATGCGATTGGCTCTAGCAACAATAACACGGAGCAGGTCGCGTGTTTCACTGAGCCGTCAGTCGCTGCACGCTTGCTAACTTAAAAACTCCTACAAAATGTTCTAAAAACCTTCGACCGTCACCGTTTGTCTGTGAAAGTGTGTGTGTGAAAGTGTCACCCACATGTATGCCATCACTTTATGTTTTACATTTGTACAGTTACTACATCCGATGATTTTTAGCGTCCTTGGATACCGTCAACTAAAGGATGAAAACAGCGAACATTCACAATGTAAGGAACTGATTATGCGCATAATGTGTATTTGTGCTTCTTCAGTGTCACAAACAAAATGTTAAATGCACGTTCGGTGATTAATGTAAATCTAATATAAAACAATCTGAATCTAACATATTTTCTGCCTTTGACTGTTGTTATGTATGTATATATATGTGTGTGTGTGTGTATATAAATTATAGCAAAAACGTTAGTGGAACGTTAAAAGGTTACAGAATTGAAAATGTTTAAATAACTGCGTTCTTCTGACCAAGCAATAACTGTTTCACAACGTCTAAACAATAGGACGTTTTGAACGTTTCTAAAAGTTTAAAAATAACGATTTTATTTACGTTTATGTTACTTCATGGAAATGCTATGGAAACATTCTTACAACCTCAATTCGTCAGCTGGGAAGCTCTGACGTCATTGCACAGGTGTACACTTGACAGGTCAGAAATGAACTCCATTCTTCACTGATGTTGTGTTATCACTGTAGGATCCAGAGAGGTCACATGACAACACTGTCTGTCCATCAAAGCAGCTGCCCTTTGATCAGGGTTAGTGAAGTTTGTGATATGCACCACACAAATGCTTCAGTGTATTTACAGTATCAGAACAATGATAGTTTCTGATCAGAGCAATTCAAAACACGTATGAGGTTAGAGAATGAAGTATGAGAATAACCACATGGAGGACAGCAAACATTTAGCCAATCAATACTGATATACAAATATAATCCTGCCGATCTATAATCATCTCACCTGCAACATTAACCGCTGTACTCTCACTCAACATACTGAACACTTTTTATTCTTTTTTCTTTCATTTCTTCTGAATATGTTTCTGACATTACTTGTAGCTATCAGTTCAGTTCATCTTGTTCTGTGTTTGCTGTGGCTCTGCCGTCTCTCTGTATTGTGATTGTAGTGCATTTGATTCACTCCATGTGTATCTAGTGTTAGTACTGATGTCTAAAGCAGAGGGCACATGAACATCATTCTCCTGAAACACTGATCAGATCTGACAGTACTGTGATGAAGGACAGATACAGTATCATCAGACCTTCCTGGGTAACATAAAAGATAAATCTCTGTTTCAACATGAATGTTCTAGTCTCTGTTCCTGAGGATTGTATGGACATCAGGAAGGGCAGCTTGGATGATATTTCTCGTCCAGCCTCCAGTGAACGTTCTCACACTGGGAGTTTCTCTGAGATCAGCCGAGTGACTCGAGATGGCAGAAGATCTCTGGAGGTGCTCAGCCCTGATGTCTCGAACACTAGGGTGGAGTGAAATATGTTTTTGTGAATACTTTTCGAATGCAGTGAGTTTATTGAAATTAAGTGCTAATCATTGTTTCTGTCCTGAAGCAGGTTCATGAGAGCACATGTGAGTGTCCAGAACACAGTTCTGATCAAGGTATGTGTCAGATTCATAGTGCTGACATCATCACCTGATTGAAGAGTGCTTTACACTATGATTGACAGGGTACTGTACTGTACTGCTATTGTGTCTGGCCCAAAAGATCTGGCAACACCTGGTGTGTGTGTATGTATAATGTGCTTGATAGTGTATCATATGTGCTGATTGTGAGTCTTTATTTTTTACAGAAGATTCTGATGAGGGCGACGAAGATCTGCAGTTGGGAAAAGCCATAAAGAAAATGAAGAAACTGGACCAGATTCTGGCTCTCAAGGTCTCAGCGGAGAGAGAGGTTAAGCAGAAAGGCAAGGAACTTCATCACAGACTCTGGCAGGAGCTTCTGGTGAGTCTTCATCACCAAACCCACCAGTAACTGATACGAACATCTTCATCCTTTTGTAATTTGGAGCTGTTTTGCAGGCTGTCAGTCTCAGAGCGCGTCCAGAGAGCAGTGATGAGATGGACAACACCAGACACTTTCTAGCACTGACTCCCAGCAGCGGTGAGTGTGACTGAAGATCAGACCTGTTTGATCAGTTAGTGATGCACAGTGAGCCTTTAAAACATTTCATGAATCTGCTGTGTGTCATGTGACACAGAGCAAACACACCTGATATAGTCTGAAGTCACCTGTGTAAGAATCCAACAGGGAACATTCTCAGAACGTTGGATAACATTCTCTAAAAGTTCTCTCAAGTTAGTTTCAAAGTTCAAAACGTTATCTATTAAACATTTTTATTCTTACGTAGTTAAGAATACAGAATGGAGGGGCTTCAGAATTAAAAAATGTTTGAATAACAAACTTTTAGCCAACCAATAGTGTTAATACAATGTCTAAAAAACTGGACGTTTTGAATGTTCCTAGTACTTTGTTTTTGTTAATTCATGGAAGAATTAGGGAAACGTACTTTTAATGTAAAATTATTAGCTGGGGTTGTGTTCACTGAAATGATCATCTGCATTAGACTCAAACATGAATGAAATCAATACAGTTCAGTTAAAGATGACAGGATGATGGTTTTGTCTTAAGAGCTACATAATTCAGTCTGCTGAGCTTAATGCCCGTGTTTGTGAGTTGAATCATTTTATGCCCTCAGTTCAGGACTGCAGTGAAGACCAGGATTTTGAGCCCGTGTTTGAGACCGAAGTTCCAGATGATTTAAACTTAAGGTGTCAGACAGAAGGTAAGCAACACAGTTTCAGTATAAGACAAAAAGCTTTTGTTCCAGAGTTCAAATATATGAAAAGTTTGGTTCCAAAACAGGATAAACGCCAATTTTTAAAAAATCGAGATACTGGCAAATAAGCTTCACATTTGGTCTCTATTTAAAATTCTGTCATCAATTTTAAACAAAACGCGATATCCGCCTTGTTTTCCTGCACTGTTTCTTCCCTTTTTTCCCAAAACGTGATAAACGCCAGTCCTGATTTTCAGCAAATTGTAACATATCCATTCAACCAATCACAGCGCGCTATTCCAACACGCAAACTGTGCTGCTGCGCTGTCAGTGAACACAGTGAACACTGTTGTCTTTTGAATGCATGTTTTCAGCTTATAACATCAACAACTTTGATGGCATCGATGAGCCAGTGCTCGTTTCATATAAAGGAAAACCGAATATATTCACATATAAAGGAAAACCGAAACTCAGGCGGTGGGAAAATACCGGCGACCTCTTGGGGCTTGTCATATGTATAGATCAAGAGAAACTTTTATCACAAGTGATAACTTAGCAAGTGATTAGCAAGTAATAACTTGTTGTTATGATATATTTTGTCCACTCTCATACAGAAAATAAGTTTTTATTGAATGAATTGAACTGAAATGGACTTATAGCATTTTGGGGAAAAACGTGTCATGGATAGAACCCATTTCGGGAAAAAAAAGATTTGTTTGTTTAATAAATGTTTAAAATCAAAATATAGATTTGATTTTTTGATGTTATGACAAACACATGATGATATATTACAGTTTGAAACAGAAATTAGTAGTTTTCATACAAACCCTTTTTTGGGAAAGAAAACACTGTTTTTCTCAGTTTAACAATAATGGATTTATCCCGTTTTGGAACCAAACTCTTCATATTTTGTTGGAAAAAAAAAACCTACACTTTTTTTTTCCATAAAGGAAGATAAGCTGATTGTTTGGACCATTAAATATTTATTTGACAATTCATCATTTTCTCTTTTTCTTAGAAAAAAAAACAAAGTGCTGTATTTTTCAAATTGCATAATCTGATTATAAAGAAAATGTTGTGGTTATATTTAACTTGCTTACTTAACGTACTTCTTATAATTATAAAAATCAGTTTGTCCCGACATGATTTTTTACTGTATAACAATGTTGTATGTGGATTTAGGAGTAAAATTTCTTTTCTGTTTCTCTGTGGAATGAATGTTCTGTTGTTATTTTGTCATTAGGACACTAGAGCGCATCATGCTGTCGTGATTGATCTATCTATGACTTCAGATAATCAGTTTTATGTGTTCCACAAGGATGGTAAAGGACACACACACCTACATTGTGGAGACCAGCCAGCAGTCCCAACAAATTCATTATTAAACATACTAAATGATGCTTTTTGGGAAAAGGTATAAATGCAGAAAGGTCTCTGTGAGGGTTAGGTTTAGAGGTAGGATGTAGGTTAGGAAATAGAATATACAGTTCAGTACAGTAAAAGTTATGTTTATGGAATGTCCCATAAAGCATAGATGCACCTAACGTGTGTGTTTGTGACATCAGTTTATTATTGTGCAAAAGACATTAATGAATGTACATCATTTTTACTCACTGTGTGTGTGTGTGTGTGTGTGTGTGTGTGAGACATCAGTCAATGTTCATCACCAGTTTACTGTGTGTGTGTGTATGTGTGACATCAGTGAATGTTCATCATCAGTTTACTGTGTGTGTGTGTGTGTGTGACATCAGTGAATGTTCATCATCAGTTTACTGTGTGTGTGT
>JAZGTK010021215.1:0-10707 GCA_036877625.1 Ambastaia sidthimunki
TTACACTGAAATTCACAGTAGACAATTTACAGTAGACATTGGAGAAACACTGTCTAAAGGGCAAATGGACAGAAAGGCAGTGTCAGACGAGACAAATCACTGTGTTGGCTGTCAAACTTACCAGCAAAACACTGTACATATTATAGTCTAGCCTTCAGATAGAGCATCAATACAAACTAACCTTAGAGAAAACACAGCAGATCAATGTGCCTATTAGTGCACTGCAGCCAAAGCTGCTGTGAAGCTGGTTTCAATCAGCCTGGATATCATTGCATGGTTAAAGGAGATTGTGGTTTGCGTAACCTTAGGTAGTAGAGCTACAAGTTTCCTTGCCCACAGCTCTTACTCGATGGAATCACAGGAAGGTTTAACATCACCTTAGGAGCTGAATCTGACTGCCAACATAACACAGCAGACCGTAAGTGCCATCTACACTCCAGAACATTACTGCAAATGTCATGAACCCATGATCCTGGATGACCAACAGTCAAAGAAATACAACACAACTACAGAATAAACCACAAACTTAAAGCACATGCACTGATTTTTCAAAAATATTTGCTTTCTAATCTGGAAGCATGTCTTGAACATGTAACTTAGCCCAATGCAGCAGCAGAAGTGGTGCTGACCTGATCTGACTGACCTTGTTGGGGTGTGATGAGCAGATCTCCATGTGATGCCACTTATTCCTGCAGTCCTTCACACCTCTCCTCAACAGACATACAAGCACACAGACATGACTGCAGACATGCCAATAAGGCAACAGTGTGGGCAAATACAGCAGACAAACTGTAGAGGCACAACATGTCGAAGGGCTGAGACTGTGAAAAAGTGTGAGAGTGTGTGTGTGTGCAAGTACACAGGGCTGAGGAAATGAGCAATATCATGCAGTGTGAGGCATGTCTGCTATGCAACAACACATGCAGACAAGTTGCTGCTATCGCCCACTTGCTTTACTCACTGTGAACACACACACATTTACTTTTCTATCTTAATGGGGACATTCTATAGACATCTATTGTTTTTATATACAGCTAGTTATAAACAATATAACCTCACCCACTACAATATAAAAAACTCTAAACATAGTATATGAACTTGTAAATTGCATACGATACCAGGAAGAGTCCGTAACGTGTTGACGAGACCGGACAGCGAGTGAGAACTTGTGATTTGTTGGGGAGAGAGCCTGACCGATCTGTGACAGTACCCCCCCTCCATGGCCCGCTCCTGAGGGCCGACCCTGGCATCGTGGTGGTCTACCACTGCCTCAAGGTGCTGGGCGATTTGGGTGGTTGGTGTGGAATTCCTCCATTAGACCGGGGTCAAGGATGTCCGCTCAAGGAACCCAGGAACTCCAGGTTCTTCAGGACCGTAACCTTCCCAATTGGCCAGATATTCCAGAATACCACCACGGCGCCGGGACTCTAACATCTCCTTCACTCAGTATACTGCTCCTTTGTCCATGATGAGTGGGAGAGGGGGGTCCTCTGTCGGGACAGGCTCTGGGGAAACAGAGGGAGAGAAAGGTTTTAGCTGTGACAAGTGGAATGTGGGGTGAATCTTGTACTCAGGGGGAAGTTGAAGTTTGTAAGTGACAGGGTTGACTTGTTCAAGGATTGTGAAGGGGCCAACAAATCTGGGACTTTGCGACAAGGCAGGCGCAGTCGGATGTCCCGAGTTGATAGCCAAACCTTCTGACCTGGAGTGTAGATAGGTGTAGGTGCCCTTCGAACATCAGCTGTGATGCGTTGTCTGCACACTGCCCTTTGCAGCTGGTGGTGAGCTGCATCCCAGACTCTCTCGCTCTCTCGGAACCAGTAATCTACTGCTGGGACATCGGAGGGTTCCCCGGACCAGGGGAATAGAGGAGGTTGGATTGCACTCACCACGTGACAGGGAGGACGAAGAGGACATGCCCTGATGAGATGACCACCAGCGCTGGAATACAGGCACAAACCACTGGTCATTCTGCACCTCCGTTCCTTGTTTGTCAGACGATTAGTGTCAGTCTGCATGGGCTCTGAGTGTGGTTCTGGAGGGCCACCAATCTCTGGCTGGCGTTGAGGAGGAGTGCTAATGGCGGAGGTGGAACTTGGGATACATGATTGCATGCGGTTGGAACAGTGGATTGCAAGTTGAATGAAACATTCTAACCCATAAGAGTCATCATACGCAGCCAGGTATAAACATAGTTTTGGATCCAACCCTTGTCTAAAGACAGTGATGAGTGATTGCTCGTTCCAACCGCTAGCCGCTGCCAGAGTCCTGAACTTGAGAGAATATTGGTTAATGGTCATATTGCCTTGTTTGAGATGATATAACTGCTCACCAATGGAAGAATCACCCGCTGGCAAACCAAAAACCTCCTTGAAATGGGCGATGTACCGGCTGCAAGACTGCGTGGCGGGACCTGCTTGATTTCAGATTGTCTCGGCCCATTGGGGTGCTGGCCCTGTTAGGGAATTCACAATAAATGCAATTTTAGCTTGCTCAGTAGGGAACAGTTGTGGATGCATCTCCAGAGTGGATGAGCATTGGAGCAGATAGCCATTGCACTCCTCCGCCGTGCCAGAGAAGGGAGCTGGTCAGGCCATGGGACTAGCGATGACTGTCACAGAGGAAGTGGATAGACTGGGTACAGAGAGACAGATGGTGAAACCGGATTCACGGGACTTGTGGTGGAGGTAGATGGGGTGAGGAGCTGATGTTGAGAGGTGACGAGCTCCTGGAATGGATAATGACTCATTGCTGCTCGTTGTTTAAGGTCCGGTCTTCTGTAACGAAACATGGACTCACAGATGAAGTGAAGCAATGATAGGTTTATTGACAGAAATGCAGGTGAGTAGACAGGAGTAACTGAACAGGTGAGTGAAGATGACTTTTGCTGGTTGTAGAGATGGAACTTGGATAATGACAGAGATTTCTTTGTTCTTTCTTTTCGTAGGATGGCGAGGGACAATGGAGAGCCTTCTTTTCATAGGATGGTGAGGGATAACGGAGAGCTTTCTTTTCGTGGGATGGAGAGGGATAACGGAGAGTGGGGAAACCAGGAGAACAGACGGGCACACACCTCAGTGTTGCTGGAGCTTTGACTGGGGAACACAGATAAGTAATACAGGTTAGTATATGAACTTGTAAATTGCATAAGATACCAGGAAGAGTCCGTATTGTGTTGACAAGACCGGACAGCGAGTGAGACTGAGGTGTGTGTTTATGAATTGTGGTTAATGAATAGGGTGATGAGGAACAAGTGCGGATGATTAGAACTCTGGTGAGAGGGACTGTTGTCATTGGTTGGGGAGAGAGCCTGACCGATTTGTGACAGTTATGTTGTAAACAGACTTTACAAGGTTAAATAGTGACTGTGTACAATTAAATACAATATTTGGAATTTTACTGTGTGGTCAATGCAACAAATGCCATCTTCTAATTACTGCAAATAAGACATAAATGTGGAATAATCAGGTAAACAGTTTTTTAGTCTAAAATAATCTGCATTATGTCCCTTTGGTCTGGATCTTTTTGTTTACTTAAAAATTCTCAGAGCCAGTGTAATAGTTCCCTTTCAGGAACTCGAGCTGCGTCGAAACGCTATGGGAACGCCTCCAGCTTTTATGCACTCTGAATCACGTGTCAAATCCGTCCAGTCGGGGGGCGATACTGACCAGGAAGCTTAAAAACATGTGCGCTGTACAACTCGGGTCAGCTTTATTCATTCAGTGGAGCGCATTGTTTGTCATCCATTTGTCTTTCTGTACTTTGAATTAGGGAAAGCATTTAAGTTAGAATGCCAAAGGTGAAGGGAAAGACTAGGGGTTCTGTCGAACATTTTAGAGTGCGTGTTCCTCCCTGTCCGCGCTTTATTATGGGTGGGGATACACACACACTCTATGTGTTGTTTGTTTGGGAGCAAAGCACGCTCAGTCAGCTCTTGAGGGGGCTGGTTGTCCGCATTGTGAGCTACTCTTTGAGGAGGGAGCCCTCATAAGCGTTCCTCACGGTGCTGGTCTCGCTTCTGTTGAGGCAGACCGGCGGCTGCACTCGTGGGGTTCGCAGTTGGATCTGATGGAGGGAATTGAGATGGGCAAGTCCTTTTCTCATTCCTCACCTGTCAGATCCTCCGCCCTTTCCCTGAGATCGGAGGCACGCACTGTGGTTTATTCCCCCCGGGGAGAGGGCTTAGATCTCCGCTTCTCATCCACTGAAGAACTAGATGTAGGGAGCATTGATGAGCCTGCTGTGTCCCCCCATTATGATGAGCTTGTGGAGGTTGTTACTCGGGTGGTGGCTAAGTTGAACATTGACTAGCCTGCCGAGAAACAGACGTAGGAGTGGAGTCTGCTAGAAGAGAGATTCCTAAGCAGCCAGTCGACACCTCCACACCGGAGCCTGCCATTTTTCCCAGACCTCCACACTGAGGTGTCGAGGTCCTGTAGGAGGCCCTACTCTGCTCTTTGGCCCTGCTTCTGCCCTTTATGGCAACGTAGCAGGGCTTAGCAAGCATGGGTACATTGCCGGCTCTGCCCTCCAAGCCGCTGCATACTACCTTAGCACTGGTGGGCAGAGAGTACATGGCAGCAGGTCAGGCTGGTGCTTCCCTGCACACTATGGGTATGTTGCAGGCATACCAGGCCAAACTGCTGAAGGGGATTGATAAGCACGAGGGCATCACATCTGAGGATGTGATGGAGCTGAGATGAACCACTGATTTGTCCCTGCGTGCCACCAAGTGGCTGCAGAGAGACATTTATGTTTGACCCTGTCCCACTTGAAGGAGAAGGACAGGGTCTTCCTCCTGGACGCCCCACTGGTGCCTTCTGGCCTATTTGGCGACTCTGTGAATGCTGTCATCGAAAGGTTTCAGGAGACCCGTAAGCAAGTGGAGGCGTTCCAGCAGTTCCTCCCTCACCGCTCTCACTCACAACAGACGCATCCCTCACTGGTTGGGGAGCGGTCATGAGCGGCCGCCCAGCCCGTGGTCTGTGGGAAGGTCGCCATCTTACTTGGCATAACAACTGCCTGGAAATGCGTGCTTCGGGCTCTAAGACATTTCCTCCCAGACCTGAGAGACAGCCAC
Organism: Ambastaia sidthimunki; assembly: GCA_036877625.1. Lineage (NCBI taxonomy): Eukaryota > Metazoa > Chordata > Actinopteri > Cypriniformes > Botiidae > Ambastaia > Ambastaia sidthimunki. The sequence continues at coordinate 5,081 of JAZGTK010021215.1, forward strand.
GTGTTGGTGCGCACCGACAACACTGCAGTGATTGCAAATATCAACCACCAAGGAGGTCTGTGGTCGCGCCCCTTTTACAGGCTGGCACACCAGATCCTGGTGTGGTCCCAGGGAAAGCTACTCTCGCTGAGAGCAGCTTACATTCCTGGGCAATGCAATGTAGATAAGGAGGATTATTAATTAGATATGGAGGATTTTTGGGCAAGCCAACTGGATCTCTTCGCCTCTCAAGAGACAGTGCAATGTCCCCTCTGGTTCTCTCTAGTTCATACAGCTCCTTTTGGGCTATGGTTTAGACGTGGCCGCAGCTTCGTCTGTACGCTTTTCCCCTGGTCACTCTGCTCCCAGGAGTTCTAGAAAGAATACGCCAGGACACAGAATCTGTGCTTTAAGTAGCCCTGTGCTGGCCGAGCCGAGTATGGTTCCTAGATCTCGTAACTCTTCTAGACGGCTCTCCCTGGAGGATCCCCCTGAGGAGGGACCTCCTATCTCCTACCCAGAGCTGTGGAACCTGTGGGTATAGCCCTTGAGGGGGCGCAACTCTCAACTGAGGTTGTTGAGACCATCTTACAATCCAGAGCTTCCTCTATGAGGAAACTGTATTCCCTGAAGTGGAAACTTTTCACTTCCTGGTGCAGAGACCACCAGCTTGACCCAGTCAACTGCCCGGTTGGTACAGTGCTGGAGTTCTTGCAGGCGTGCCTCTCTGCAGGATTGGCTCACTCCACCTTGAAAGTCTATGTGGCAGCGCTTTCGGCTTACCATGTCCCTATAGGTGGCTGCTCAGTGGGTAGACATCCCCTTGTTACACGTTTCCTCCGCAGTGCGCTGAGGCTGAGGTCTCGAGTGTGATCGCGAGTTCCCCGTGGGACTTGGCTGTAGTACTAGAGGCTTTCTGTGCTCCTCCTTTTGAGCCCATTGAAGAGATCTCTGATCTCCATTTGTCAGCCAAGGTGGCCTTTCACCTCTGTGCCTTTCTCTGTGGAGAGTTGGTGACCTTCAGGCCCTTTCTGTGGCCACCCACTTATTTAGGCTTTGCGCCTGGTATGGCCAGAGCATTTCTCTACCCGCGAGCGGGTTATGTTGCCAAAGTGCCCACCTTGACTCTACGGCCGGTCGTGCTCCAGGCCTTCTGTCCTCCCCCCTTCCGGGATAGAGACCAGGAGAAGCTTAATTGTGTGTGTCCAGTGCGAGCACTGCACACATACTGTATGTCCACAGAGCTGCCCTGTGAAGAAGGTCGGACCAATTGTTGGTCTGTTTTGGCCCCCATAAGAGGGGCCAGCCTGCATCTAAACAGACGCTTAGTCACTGGATTGTCGATGCTATTTCCATCTCTTATGAGGCTTCTGGACTTCCCCCACCTTTGGGCACCAGAGCCCATTCTACCCAGGGTATGGCAGCCTCTAAGGCCTTCTCATCCCGCAGGTCTGCGGGATGCTGCGGGGCTGCAGACGCTGTGGGATGGTCCACTCCCCTGGCCTGGATATTCAGGCCATCCCTAGTTCCTCTGTCCTTATGCCTTAAGGCTCATTCAACACAGGGCAGGGGTCCCTTCATTATGGCGGAGTTGGCATCTTGTTCTCATAGCGTTTCGACGCAGCTTGAGTTCCTGAAAGGGAACGTCTTAGGTTACGTATGTAACCCTGGTTCCCTGTAGGAAAGGAGACACTGCATCTCTAGGCCATACTACCGGTACCACCTGCCTTCGCTCGCTTCATTCATATTCAAAGCTAACCCGAGTTGCAGCGCACATGCTTTTAAGCTTCCTGGTCGTGACGTCACCCCATCTGTGACGTATCGGCCCCCGATTGGATGGATTTGACATGTGATTCAGAGTGCATAAAAGCTGGAGGCATTCCCATAGCATTTTGACGCAGCGCCTTGTTCCCTTCAGGGAACCAGGGTTACATACGTAACCTGAGACATTTTACAAAACACTGCATTACATGAAAAAAATTTGCTATGTTTAGTGATGGACTCCTATGTCTTATAATAACTTGCTGAGTAGAAATCTGCAATTTGAACATTACAAAACAAGTAACTAAGTGACAACAGCAGAAAAATTTGCCAGTGAATAGTAAAAGAAAAACACAACACAATTGATTATCTAAATATTGTGGACATCACACAGTTCATATGTAAATATATAAACGAGTACACTTCCTGCTCTGTGCACTATGAAATTACAGAATACAATTGTAATAATAGTAATAAACAGAACTGTAAATATTTATGTGAATTTAAAGTAATAGTCAGGAATAAACTCACACATAAAGGTTTTACAGTGCAGCACGTAAAAGCAACTGAAGGAAACATTTACAGAAGAAAGAGTAAAGATAAAATAATGTGATGTTGAAAGGGCAAAATCAGAGTGACACACTGAATTTACTTGAGTAGGAGAGAAAATGTTGAAGACACATGCTACACAAAGCCTCTATCTCTGAGTCCAGATTGATGCAGAAACCTCAATCAAAGCAAAACCATACACACGCACACATATTTAATTATCTGTCTAAATGAGGACATTCCATAGCCTTTTGTTTTTATACACAGATAGTTATAAACACTATAACCTAACCCTAACCCACACTTTTACCCTAACAGAAAACTGTGTGCATTTTTACAATTAAAAAAAAACTATTTACTATTTTACAAATGACGATGTCCTCAAAAGGAGTTTTTGCTCAGATTTGTCAGGTTTTGCTGACTTTTGGGTGCAAATTTGTCCCCAATACATGGTTTTGTAAACCCACACACTGCTCCAGTCCAGCAGTTGCATTGTCAGCGTTGTCTTTGAAGACATGTATCTGGAGGGTATTACCAGCACACCCTTTAAATAGACTTATGTTTGGAGGAGATTGTATTAAATTGCAAATCAGAAACTGCTGTGCTAAAATGCCTTTTAGTACATTTCTGATAGTTCCAACTGGGCATGATGCATTTAAATAAACTAAGAAGACTGATTTAAATTTACCCTATATAAATGTTATTATAACACAACTCATTTAGAATGAGAATTTGGACATTTGACATATTGTTAAAAAGTCACAACAGAGTCCAAAATAATATAAAAAACTAAAATATTTGAAAAGAACTGGTCTGGTGTGTTCTGGTCTGTCTGAATATAAATGTAAGATCAGCTTTACTCCTCGCATTCTGTAAGGTGGTACAGTTCGGTACAGACATGACAACAGCAAATCTGCCATTATTGCACAGGGAAAATACACAGTTCAGTTAACATGCTGATCTATGGTGGGGCATGTTGTCACATTGGGAATACCTTTGTTTGTACTCTAAAAAGAAAAACAGCCATTTTCCACAACATATCTGTATTTAAAAAGCGATGTAGGCTATATAGTAGTTTTTAAATGGAAGCAACAAATGAAAAATAAAATCAAATAAATGTTTTATAATTATTGCATATAAAACACATCTGACTCCTGTCTTGTAACTTATTATCTTATAATTAACTTACAATGTCAAGTATTATATAGACAAGAGTAATATATATGGAGTACTTTCAGCATGTATTTTTACTTTCGGTATTGTATTTTTAATAATGTGTTTAATGGGATTTTCCATTACAAACATTTGTGTTGTGAGAGTTCCCTTTTAGGAACTCGAGCTGCGTCGGAAAACGCTATGGAGCGGCATCAGCATATATGCGCTCTGAAACACCTGTCGCACAATCAATTACGGGGCGCTACGTCACAGGTGGGGTGACGTCACGACCAGGAAGCTATAAAAGCACATGCTTTAGTACACGCCCCCAGCTTTGTTCATTTAGCGAAGCACTCTATGTCATTTGTCTGTCCTGTGTCTCTTGTTTAGCTTCGTAGAAGTTGTCTTACGTGATTGTTGTCTTTGTTGTTTAGATAAATCATGCCTAAGGCAAAAAGCAAGAGTATTAAGGGGGATAAAGAGCAACATTTCAGGCTGTGTGTTCCTCCTATTAGAAAAAAAGAGAAGATTAATTTGACCACAAAATCACTTGTTTTCAGAACCTTTGCTTTACAGATCATCTTCGTTAGACTCAGAACATTGATTTTGAAGTATAACCAACACATTTCCAGCAATTTCCAAGTCTTAATTTAGTCATTTCTGTGCTTGTTTCAGTGAGTTGTTTGTTTGGGAGCGGAGCACGCTCAGTCAGCTTCTAAGGGAGCTGGTTGTGTGCATTGTGAACGCATGCCACTGCGTACGCTTCGCTCCTAGAGGGCTCTGTTTGAGGGGGGAGCCCTCACAAGTGTTCCCCGCGGTGCTGGTCCCGCTTTCGCTGAGGCAGAGCGGAGGAGGCATTCGTGGGGTTCACAAATAGATTTGGTGGAGGGAGTTGAGACAGGCTCGTCCCTATCTCACTCCTCACCCGCCAGGTCTTCTGCTCTCTCCCTGGGTTCGGAAGCCCGCACTGCGGTTTCTACCCTCCAGGAGGAGTGCTCTGCCCTTCGCCTCTCATCCACAGAGGAAATGGATGTGGGGAGCGTTGAGGAGACCCCTCTTGCCCCCCGTTTTGAGGAGCCGTTGGAGGTTATTACTCGTGCTCATACTCGTGGACGAGAGCGCAGCCCTCACATCTGAGGATGTGGAGGAGCTGAGGAGGGCCGCTGACCTCTCCTTGCGTGCCACCAAGGAGACCGCCCGTTCCATTGGCCGGTCTATGGCAGCCATGGTGGCCACAGAGAGGCATTTGTGGCTGACCCTGTCCGATATTAAGGGGAAGGACAGGGTCTTCCTTCTGGATGCCCCGTTAGTGCCTTCTGGCCTGTTTGGCAACGCTGTAGACTCTGTCGTCAACAGGTTCCAGGAGGCCCGTAAACAAACTGAGGCGTTTCAGCGGTTCCTCCCTCGCCGCTCTCTCTCCTCCAGGGCTGTTAGGCGGGAACAGCCCCAGCCATGTACTAGTTCCTCGTACCGGGAGGCCCAGAGGCAGAGCGGCGCATCCCGTTTCCCCCCTATTAGGGTGCGGGTGATGCGGAGCTTGGCCTCGAAGCCCGGGAAATCAAGGCAGGATCTGCGGAGCGTCCTGATTTCCAAGCTGGCTTCTAAGAAGCGATCCTGACTATATAAAACCTCAGTCAGGACTCCAGGGGCCAGCCCCATCTGGGGGGCAGCGGGTAGTTGCGATGCCTGTTCCCTCTCAGGGCCCTCTGGAGGCTCAACTGTTAACCCTGCCACCGCTGGTGTTTCAGGGTGCAGAAGCCTCAAGCATGGGCGCTCGTCATTGCCTGCCAAAGCTAGCGGGCATAACAGAGGTGCCGTCTCTACGGAGACCGGATCAGGAGTTCCCTGCGGGGTTTCCCTTTCAGGGCACCGGTCAAAGCAATACAAACACACTAGAGGCCAGTCTTGAGAGGCTGGTACCCCTAAAGAACTATCTGGCAGCCTGGAAAGCACTGCCAAATGTGTTTACTGTAGAACTTGGATACAAGATCCAGTTCAGTCGCAAACCGCCTAATTTCGGCGGCGTGCACCCTACTGTGGTGGGTTCATCTTAGGCTCTAGTTATGGAACAAGAAGACTTTCTTAATGAAGGGGGCCATTGAGATAGTTCCTCCTCAACTCAGGGAGTCAGGGCATTACAGTCACTACTTCATCGTTCCCAAGAAAGATGGGGGGATGCGTCC
>JAZGTK010021216.1:0-10706 GCA_036877625.1 Ambastaia sidthimunki
TCCCGATGTCCACCACCAGCTCAGACGTCTGCTCCTGCTCCCGATCTGGTGATGCTTGGTTGACCTCGGGAACTGGGGCCTCCGGGGCGGGCTCGGGCACTGGGGCCTCCGGGGCGGGCTCGGGCACTGGACCCACAGTAAATGCTGAACCACACAGCATCAGCGCACGGTCCAAAACATTAATCAAAGTATGTCTCTCCACCTCCTTGGTTAATTGCGGCTTAATAGGTTCATTGAGTCCAAAACGAAACAGATCTTTAAACAAACGTTTGTCGTAAAGAGTAACTATTTACTAAGGCACAAAACTGATTGACATAATTTTCCATGGATAAATTACCCTGTCTTAGATGTATCAGTTGATCAAACGGGTCTTCATAAAAACCGCTGGATCCTGGTGCGGCGATGTCTTCTGTTACGTAGGGGACGGAGGCGTGCGGATCCATTCGCAGGTTTTTATTAGAAGAATAGTTAACAGGCATGGTCAATCACAGCAAACAGCAATGGCAGAGGCAAACCAGAATCATAAACGGGGCACAGGCGAAGGTCGAGGCAGGCAGCAGGCAAAGGGATATCCAATATACAGGCAAGGGTCGAGGCAGGCAGCAAACAGAAACGTAATCCAGTAAACAGTCCAGGTAACAAGGCAGGCAGCAAACAAACAGAATAACAAGGAACAGACCAGGGTAATAACAAGATATCAAAAACCAGAATAAACGCTCAGAAATGTAACCAGGGGAATACAAGACTTCGCTATGAGACAGAGTTTAACATGAGCTTATATACAAAAGTCCTTGATGAGATTATTGGCAACAGGTGAGTAATGGAGGAGTGGCAGCCCCAGGTATGAGGGCTGCTGGGAAATGTAGTCTAATAGCGGTGTGGGAATCTCGATGTAACAGATTCTCTGTTAGCAACAGGAGCAGTACAGACCAGTTTGTTGTTGTTTTGCAGAAAGAAAAGATGTGATATTGGTTATACTTGTTCTTGATAGAGAGAAACACTTAAATAGAGAATTACTTTGTATCATCACTATATAAATAAACGTAACATGAAATAATGTCTCTATGAGCAATGTTTAAGAAATAATGACTGAAATCATCATCACATTTGCCTCCATGATTTTTCACTGCAGAGTTTAATGTTTATAACTGAAACACACAACTGAGCACTTTATATACTGAATGTGTATTTATTTTGAGCTAAAAGTCGCAAAGTCCATAATTACTATGTTAAAGCCATTTATTCTAAATTGTAGTGCATAGAAAATGTAAGTGCTGATGAACATAAATAAATACATTATGTTGTAATTATTCTCAATAATAACATGAAAATTGGCTCCATAGGAAACGAATATTTTGATACAAAAGCAATTAGTAATTAATTGCAATCAGTGTGAAAAGGCCCGTATAATGGTAAAGGCTTCACACGTGTATCTGTAAATCTTTGATTTTCAAACTTCAAACTTGTCAGTTTAGAACAAAACAAATGCAAAAAAGAACAAGTGTCACCAGTAATTGTAATTACAGCCTTAACAAGCACCTTAAATCAGATCAGAGTGTATAAATTGTGTTTCTGTCTGTACAGAGAGTTTGAAGGCTGTGTTCCAGTGGCTGGGGTTCGAGGTCCAGACTGAACAGAACTGTAACAGGAAGAGAATGCTCAAAGTCCTAAATGACTTGGGTTGTCGTGACCACACTGAGGCGGATTGTGTGGTCTGCTGCGTGCTAAGCCACGGATATTTGGATGGTGTTTTCGGGGTAGATGGAGAGAAAGTCACCATTAGGGAGCTGATGGATCCTCTGAATCCATTTAATTGTCCATCCCTCCTCCAGAAACCCAAATTGTTCTTTATCCAGGCCTGCAGGGGGACCAAAAAGCAGAGAGCGGTTTGGCAACAGACTAATAGAGATGATATGACAGTCAGTGATGCAGTTGTGCCCAGAGACTCCATACCTGAGGCAGCAGACTATTTGTTAGCCATGTCCACAGTCCCTCACTATGAAGCCCTCAGGGACATTAAGAAAGGATCCTGGTTCATGCAGTCCCTTTGTGACAACCTGAAACGGCTGGTGCCAAGGTGAGCGCAGAGAGATCTCCTGAATTGTTCTGTGATTTATAAGAGTTTAGATGTTAAAGATCTGCATCAATAATCCTGCTAGGGATATATCTGAAAATGTTTTTCAGTGAAATGGGGCTGGTCCCTGGTGGATATGTGTTTGTGTTCCTTTAAAACTTAAATGCATTCGCATGGCTGGTGCAGGGCTGTCCAGATTTCAAATCTGTCATCTTTGCTCATGATATCTCAGTTCTACAGAGTGTTTTGAACCACCTAAATCACCTGAACCTAAATGTCATGTGAGTAATAGCTTTAAAGCCACAGGGGAAAAATGTTAAGTCAACATCGATTGGCTGATGGCATTATGTTCAAACAGAAGATTTTGGCACTAGAACCCTGAGGTCATGGGTTTGATTTACAGGAAATGCATGAAAAATAATGAACCCCTGAATACAGTGTAAACCATGTTGGATAAAAGCATCTTCCAAATGTAAATGTGGAAGAACATGCACATGCCCAAAACCCCTTAATTTCAAATATCCAAGCTGTGCCATCACAGACAACAGACAGAGAAAATATTCCCATTACTTTAAAAAAAATCTATTTGAAGTCTATTTATCGCTTTCAAGAGCCCTATGTTAAAAATCACTCTGAAAATACAACTACTACAGTCAAAGTCCCTTTAAGAAAGTCTCCACACTTATCTTTGCAATGCCTCTGGGCAGTCCTGTCTAAGACAGATATCTCGAAAATTGCTGACAGATCACAATAAAACAATGTACTTCCCACCAACTATTAAACGTGACGTCAACTGTACCATAAATTTTGTTTCTTAATTTCAAATTGCACTATAAAAGCCATTTTTTCAGGTCACTTCAGCTACTGTGCACGCACAAAGGCTACAAAACTCTGTACAGAGCCCCTCCCCCAGAGAGCGTTACTGTTTGGGAATTGACCTGTTGTACTAGAAGGTGGAGTTTTATTCGCTAGAGCAGACGTATTGAGCTTTGCATTTTGACCCATTAATAGTAACAGAACTGCGGCATCTTGTTAATTTTATAATCTTTGCTATAATATAATAAAATATAAGCATTATAAATGTTGTTACAAATCAACCTGCTAATTTTAAATAAAAATAGTTAGGTAGTTATGACATCTACCAGCCATGTTAACCACTCAGACCTGGCCGGTGCAAATGGGAGTCTAGTTTTATTTTGCAGTTTTGTCCTTGTTGTTGTCGTTGTTTTGAAAACTTTACCTGGGACCTGTCCCATAAAAGTAGTTGGACCAACTCAGGTTTAAAGGATTAGTTTTGAGTTTACGAAACCAAACCAATTAAGCTTTGGTGGTACCATAAAGCAGCTCATTAACTTTCTCTTTCAACTCAGCCATTGGTCTGAAAGCTAAGCTTAGTTCTTGTGCCCATGAATAAGTGACGTCAGCACAGAACAACCAATAGTGTGTGAAACTGCATAAGTTCTGTCTATTTCTCTGGAAATAATCATGCAAAAAAATACAAAATACAAAAATGTAATAACAGTGTAATAATACAAAAAAAATTTATGTAATAAAGTAAATTGTGCTGCCAAAGCAAGAAACAACTTTTGAAATAAGATTGTTGATTGCATTAATGTGCAAGTTGTATGGTTGCGTGTATTAAAAAATATAACTATAGAAACCATGATTTTTGTTTTGTTTGTAGTAACAGCAAATTTACTATACTTATTATAATAACCATTGTTTAACCATGATATTTGTAGTAAAACTATGGTAATACAAATGGTAATCAATTTACCAAAAACATGGTACTACACAGTTACTATAATAAAAGCATACATTTTAATGAACCATCCATTTAAAAAGGATTTGAGATGAAATGTACACAGCATGCGCTGTGAATCAGTTGCTTCACTTATATGCACATTTTCTCACAACTGATAACTGATGTAAATGAGAAATGGCTTAAATAATAACAGAACTTGAGAGCAGAAGGCCAGCATCAAAGACAAAACAAACCGGCACAGGACAGCAAACATAAGGGCATTAAATAGAAGAGCAACTAAAGTGTTAAACAAGGCAAGGCAGGTGAAGGAAGTAAACTAGTGATGGGACAAATAATCAGGAAACAAGGGGCGGGGCCAAGACATGACACAGAATAGTGCATGGCACATAAGAGAACTGTGTTTGTGCTTCCGCAAAAAGAGTACACGAACACCGAGAATGAGTCCAGATCCTAACACCAAGAACCAAGAGTAGAACATAGAGTCAGGATCCAGACATTATGCTCTGGTACCGTAACAACCCTGTGCTGAAGTCTTACAGATCAGACTGAACCTTGAGTCAGAGCTCTGTTAACTGATAATATTGACTTGTAAAATGCTTGGCCACTTCTCTGATCTGTCTCTGTATGTTATTTTGTGTGCATGTAGGGGTATCGATCTGATCACCATTCTGACGCAAGTGAACCATGATGTGAGCAGAAAAACAGATGCATCTGGTGTGAAAAAGCAGATGCCTCAACCAGAGTTCACCCTCACCAAGAGAGTTGTGTTTCCTGTCCCTAAAACCCCTCCACCTCTGGAGTGATCTTTTCCTGCAGTCCGTTCTGAACTCCATTATAAAGACATGCTTACCTGCTCTTCATTCTCAAAATGTTTACATCAGCTGTGCTATTTACATGCTTGAAATCAGGGAACTTATATAATCATAAAGTCATGTTTAGATACAAATAATAGCTAAAGTTGTATCTACAAAAAATACATTTTATATATTTTTAAGTTACATTTTTAATAAAACATTTTATCAATAAAAATAATTAATTGGTATGATAAGTGTTTTTCTGTATAAAAGCAGTCAGAGGTATACTTATAAAACAAATTACATGAATAATAAATTATTAATAATTAATGCACAAAGAAGCAAAAAACAATTTTAACACATATAGACCTGATTTAAAGATGTAGGAGCGGAGAGTATCCCACAATAACACAGGTTGTACACTGATTTTAAGATACATTTTTCACCAAAAGTATTGCAATCACAGAACAAAAAATAAAAACATTAAAAACACATAAAAACATATTAGCAGAAGTGAAAAGCAGAATATAAAATGAGATATAGTAATTGTAATTATTTACAATTGTGAATTAATAGATTAAAAATGATCAGGGTTCAAGTGCCCTAAGACCTTTGCGTGGGTCTAAAAATATTAGAACTTATTTAGTAGGTGTTTAAAAATGCAAATCTTTGCATTAGACATGTTCTTTAACGATGCATTAACGATGTTCTAATGCCTCTCACATTTTGCAATGGAAGTCAATGGGGTGGTTGCTAGGGTACGGTAACTGGTTGTTAGGCATGGCTATGAAGTTGTAATGTCAGCATTTGTCACTGCTTGCTAAGCTGAGTGATATAAGCCCACCCCCAAGTCTCTACAGCATTCTGCTGAAGATACAAATGACAAAAATGAGAAAGTTAGTTGAGAGAGCTGATAAAGTTGCAGTGTTTTTCTTGCTGATCCATGTCTCTGTTTGTGCCAAAGCACTGAGGTTTGACTGTCTGGATGAAGTCTGCTTTGTTGACGGATGACTGGCAGTTCCACAAACCAATGGATAAGGATAATGGCTGTGTAAAGGCACTACTGAGGAAGTGTAGATGGCGAGGGTTATATCGTATTCTTGTGTGTAATTGTATGTCTGCAGGAAACAGTGGAAATATGCTGGAAATTCATGTTAGTAGTGAGAAAAAGAGTTTGAAAAGAACAAAGGTGGCGCTATAATGTGGAAAAAACACAAAAATGACTATAACTGTTCTGAAGTTAGCCTAATCGACTGGAAAATCTCTTTGTGGTCAAAATTCTTTGTCAAAGGTGTCTTGACTATATATGAGGACATTCAAATATTTTAAAAACATGGCTGCCATCGGCCTATTAAGCACCTATTAGACAAGGTTAATCAAGGCCGATCAGAACAAAACTTGGTGGGCATGTTTGACTCATGACCCAACTGGTCTGTGAGAATTTGGAAAGAAATTAGCCATTGGGGGGGTGCTATCTTGTTTTTCAGGTGGGTTAACGATTGCATATCATGTGACAGCTGACAAACAGACAAAGTATTAATATCATATGTTACATTCTGAACAACTAAAACCACTGTTGTCAAATATACGTCATATGTCATTAAATATTTAAAGTTATTTGAAAAACCTACTTTTGCGAACTAGTCCTAGATTTTTCGCCCAGTCAGAACCAAACCAGTGCCGAAAGATTTTCTGTAGTCTGTCAATAATTACGAAGAAAAGTTGACATTTTGATTCACATTCACGGTGGGACGCCAAAATGTTTGAAGTGGGCGGGGTTACTTTTCGGTTAGGGTATAACTATCAAAACCTCAATCGCAATCAGTCTTCTTGTCCAAGGTGTCATAATATGAGGACATTAAATTATCTTGATAAACATGGCTGCCATTGGCCAATGAAATTTGACATATTAGACAAGGTTAACGAATGTGGATTCCGACAAAATATATCTTAAATCTGAAAAACTTTGCCTCTAGAACCACTGCTGTCACTCAGACCTGTTGTTAAATATTTGAGGTCATTATTTGAAAAAACTACTTTTGTGAACTAGTCCTAGGTTTTTCACTCAACCCCAATAATGTCAGTACAGTACAATTCTCTGGACTCTTACTCTAATTATGAGAAGTTAAACTTTCACATTTGAAAAACTATGACAGATATACACAGCCACATAACTAATATACACAGACAGATATAACGGACACAAACATTTTGTGTCGATTGGGCAATATGTGGTATTATGACAGTGGCAAACATTAAAAATGGGACATTTCTATTTTTGTCTAATATAAAAGTTGTTTATCAGGCTTGATATGAGGCTGTGTATTCTGACAACTTTTGTGTATTGACATAAAACTGGGTACATGTCATCACAAGTATGACCTGGGGTAGCATGTACAGTTTCATCACAGCACCACCTATGTGTCCAGAGATATGAAAATGGCTGTTTTTGCTTATAACTTTTGAAAACCTAAAATCATTAGAGCAGTGTCTTTAGATTCCCTGAGGCATGCCAATTCAAGCAATATCCAATGTTCCTTGATTGGCCATTTTGGTTGTCAGCCATTTTGAATTTTGACATAAAATGGAATATCTAGCAAATAAAGTGCGTAAACTTTACAAAACTTGGTATGGTTCAGCATCCTCATTATGTGAGGGAACTTACAAAGTTTGGAGCTGTTATCCCCTAGTGGTCAAACACAATTGACAAAACTGCTAATAACCTTTGATTATTTTGCCTTATTGTCATGGGACTTATCTTTATAGATTCTGTGGCATATGTTAAGGCATATGCTACAATACCAGATTTGTCATAGGTAACTGTACTTCCTGTACTTCCCGTATCCACACAGTTGGAAAAAATATAAATAAAGAATGTAAGTAAGTGATCTTTTGACCCGTGATGTACATTTCTCAGTGTATATTTTTGTTAATTTCTTAAGGTTTTGCATTTAGTTATAATGGAACAAATCTGATTCCATACATCCAAGCATAGCCAAAGTGCAACCAAAACAATGTTAAGATGCCTGCAGTTCTATTTATGAACCATTAGAGGGCCAAAAGTTACAAAGTGCAGCTTTAGCTTCAAATCAACTGCAAGAAGTGTTAAAAACCCAAAACTTTATGTTGCCTAAATAATATATAATAAAGGTTTTAGAGTATAAAAACATTAAAACATTTAGTGAACAAAGCAACAGCAAGACTGAGATGAGTCTTTAATATTAAACCAATATCACAAAGCAAGGAAGCTGTCGTGACAGACTGTAATTAGGCTGTGCAGATAAAACATGTACAAAGAACCTGCAAAAATCATCTAGGTCTCAGGATGGGCTTCTCAGAAAATGAAACCCTCTCAGCTGTAGCCTTTGGCCCTGTTAAAGCAGATGTGCAGCAGTGTGTGTGTATATGTGGTTTATAACGAATGTGAATATTCAAATGTGAATAATGACGTGTATAACAATGTAAACAAGGTTTACGAGAATACTTCCTGTGTCCTCATAAACCAAATGGCTCAAAAACATGCTAAATGGTGATTTTATTTTAACTAAAATTTGCCAAGGGTTTTCTGTGAGAGTTAGGTTTAGGGGTAGGGTTAGTGGATAAAAAATGTGATTAGCTCAATATAAAAATCATTACGCCTATGGAGAGTCCCACATATGTAAACTGCATATGCAAGAATGGGTGTTTGTGTGTGTCAACACCCTGTCACACCCACATGATAAAGAGTCTAATGGACTGACTGACACTCAGAGTTTGAACTGCTGTTCAAGAAGCAACAGTCTACAGCGATGGACACTATTGGAGGAAAGGTATTTTGTGTTTGTGTTAAAAAGTGTTTTCTAGTTACTTATTTGTTTTTAAGCATGTTCATGATCTCAGCTGAAGGGGGAATGTTTAAAAAAGCAGAGAGGAGGGGAAAGTTGTTTAAGTTATGATTTCTCTTCTTACAGGAATTTTCTGCTAGTAAATGAGTTTGATTTTTTACTATGGTAACAGTTTGTTCCTTAGTAATTTGTTTAGCCCTATACAGAGGTCTGATGTTTCTTTTCAGGGTGACAGAACAGCTGATGGGCAAAGTGTCACTGTTAGTGATAACAGATATGTGTGAGATTAGATTACATGCCTTTGCTGTAATTCATTGCGAGCAGTGAACATTTTATGTTTGTGATTGCCTAAACATGCCTTGTTGTTCAAAACATTAACATGGCAACATGTGTCTTCATTCCCTCCTTATGTAGGGCTGTTTCTGGTTATGTGGCACAAAACTTATGACCAGGTTTGATTTACTAAAATGCTATTTGCATTTTCCTCTGAGCTCTCGAAATGTTTGTTTACTCCAGATCTGATGACCTGATGGCTTATGAATTAATCCAGGATGTACCAGTCAGATTTCAGTGCCTAATGAGAATTGCAATACATGTAGACTGTCAAAAACCTATACTACGAAGAAAGCAAAAAGTATGCGAAAAGAGTAAAAATATCAGAATTCTCAGTGTTCAGAAAAAAGCATGTGAGAAAACAGTTACAGTAAAATGGAATAATACCTTAAGCATGACAAAGGATAGTTCATACTTATTCCAATACATATTTGTTAGAACTCTTCTGACAGTTAGCTTAACACCAATGTCTCTAAAAAAATTGGAGATAGAATGAGTGAATTTTGAGATGTGAAATGTTTTGGTGGGTTTATTATATTTTGAAGAGAGACTGTTCATCAGTGCCAATGTGAATGTCTAGATTAACTGTAATTTCTTATGTTCTCATGTAATGTTCTTTGTATTCTAGAATGTAAAAGTTGACCCTGAGGAGCTTTTCACCAAGCTTGAGCGGATTGGAAAAGGGTCGTTTGGAGAGGTCTTCAAGGGCATCGACAACCGCACACAGCAGGTGGTCGCCATTAAGATCATTGATTTGGAAGAGGCTGAAGATGAGGTGGAGGACATACAGAAGGAGATCACAGTCCTCAGCCAGTGCGACAGCCCTTTCATTACTAAATACTATGGGTCTTATCTGAAGGTAAGGTGCACGTGCTGTGCGATTTGATGTTGTAACTTTTTTTAGGTATATTTAAAATAACATTTCACTCCTTCAACAGACACACCTAAACATCTTGTTTTTGGAAGTGACCTATCAATTGTGTACAAAGACTTACATCACTCTTTTTTTTCCTGTCTGTCTCTCAGGACACAAAGTTATGGATCATTATGGAATATTTAGGAGGGGGCTCAGCTCTTGATTTGGTGAGAAGGTTTATTGAGTCTATTACTACAGTATGTTAGGTGATTTTAATTGATTGTTCATATTATTTAAATAAGATTTGAATTTTATAACTTCAGTTTCTATTTCAGCAGCTGTTACACTCTATCTAGTAGAAATCAGCAGCTTGTGGCGTGACATCTTGTTACAATGTAAATTAAAACACAGACCCGAATTCTACTTTGTCTGGCTAGAGGTTTAGTGTTTTTTAGTCCTACATTTGTGCAACAGTTTACAGCGTCACAGGTTCATTCAGGTTTCACAATGTCAGAGGTTCATAGTGTAGCATGTTTACAGTGTCACAGGTTCACAGCATCACAGTTTAATTGTGTCACAGTTTCATGGTGTCACAGCATCACAGGTTCACAAGTTCACAGTGTCACAGTGTCACAGCATCACAGGTTTACGGTCATAGGTTTACAGGTTCACAGCATCACAGAGTCACAGGTTCATGCATCACAGCGTCACAGCATCACAGGGTCACGTTCACAGGTTCACAGCGTCACAGCATCACAGAGTCACGGGTTCATGCATCACAGGTTCACGTTCACAGGTTCACAGTGTCACAGTATCACAGAGTCACAGGTTCATGCATCACACTGTCACAGCATCACAGGTTCACGTTCACAGGTTTACAGCGTCACAGCATCACAGAGTCACAGGTTCATGCATCACACTGTCACAGCATCACAGGTTCACGTTCACAGTGTCACCGCGTCACAGAGTCACAGGTTCATGCATCACACTGTCACAGCATCACAAGTTCACGTATACAGTGTCACAGCGTCACAGAGTCACAGGTTCATGCGTCACAGCT
>JAZGTK010021217.1:0-10706 GCA_036877625.1 Ambastaia sidthimunki
AGCCGGTGTTGACAGACATCTGGGTGGGTTCCACCGGCCCTGTTTAGTAAGGGCAGTTTATTTTCACCATGTGTTGTCTTTCAACAGCTAGTCTATGTGTGGTGGCTCCAGTTGCCTGAAATAGAAATAATTAGGACAGGCAGGGCAGAGAGGAAGAGAGAAAACGTGTCGCGGCGCTGGTAGGCCGTCCGCAGGGGCCTCTCTTTTCATTCTTACATGTTTGTTTGTGTGTTTCCTCTGTTAATACTACAGCTGTCCCCAAAGTACAGGGAGAGAGAAAGTTCTGGTGTACGTGGATGGGAAATCCAGTGTTTTGAAACTGAGAAATTGGGCGAAACAGGTTTATCTGAAGCTGAACAGGCCACACACAGTGTCTCCAAATGAACATTCAGTGTGAGCGAGCTGAGACGCCCCGGCTTGCATTAAAATCAAGCCATCATAAGCACAAGTCTGATGAATGGGGTGTTAGAGTTTTACCTATGTTAAAGTTTACATCATATATAGTAATGAAGAGTTTATACATTGCACACATTGGTCAAACAATTAATTATAGATATTACAAACATAGCATTGTGAAATACTTTTACATTAAGGGTTTTGCTTGTAAAAAAAAGTCCATTTTTTTTACATTTACACATTTGGCAGACACCTTTATCCAAAGTGACTTACAGTGCATTCAGGTTATACATTTAATCTGTGTGTGTGTTTGTATGTGTTCCCTGGGATTCGAACCCACAACCTTCGCATTGCTAATGCAATACTATACCAGTGAACTACAGAAACAATAGCTCTTTACTAGAATACTATGTTTTTTATAGAATTACTAATCCTATATATATCTGAAGTATATAGACTAGTAGAGCATGGTGCTTTCAACAAAAAGGTCACGGGTTTGAGTCCTAGAAAACACACACATTTATAGCTTGAATGCATTGCAAGTGATTTGGGATATAAGTGTTTGTGAACTGCATTAAAGGCAATTCTCTAATAAGAGGAAGACTTTGAGATGAAGGTACTCTGTTGTCAAGCTGTAAAACTAGTTTGATCTAGAACATTTTAATAACAAAACAACACAATGATACTTTAATCATGTTCCAATCTGTAAGAAGGGTGGGTGAGGTCATGCCAGACACACACACACACACAGACCCTTTATCCATGATCTCTCTGTCAACCTATATAAACCCACCCCAGCTTCAGGTCTACAAATACCCAAAACACACATGCCCTTGTCAAAAGAGGACAGCCAGGCAACACAGAAACCCAGGAGAAACCAGGAAGAACTCAGACAACTTTTGAAGAACCTCAAAGTTATTTTTGTATTCACTGAAAAGGTAAATATAAAAATGAATGTTTGGTGTGTGCATTTTGTGTGAAAATTACAGACGTTATCTGTTTACAACAGAAAAATATATATTAAATAGAAATGTGAGATGAGAAATGTTTATCTGTTGTCTGATGCTGTATTCACAGATGTTCTCCAAGTGTCTAATACTGATTTTGGTGGTCTGCTTCTTGATGGACCACCTGTGTGCTTTCCTGCTACCTGACAGACTACGAGCGAAAAGGGTAAATATCATATTTATAATTCATTTTCAGTTTTTTATTGAATATTGAATTCATAAGTCATGTTTTAATATATCACTATACATTTTAATACATCCCTCTTTAAACTGAGTAGTTTCTATTATATTTTTCTATACATAAATAATATGAATATTTTCTATACATTCAGGATCAAGTAACTGTTTTTCTGTATTGTAATTTCTACAGAGCAATCACAGGTCGGATCAGGAGATGTCTTCATACATCTATGAGCTCTCGGATCTGGTAGATTTGTTCCAGGGAAACGAGGGGGAAATGACTCGGGACTGGGATCCCAATCCGGCCCAGTTACCTGCTTTCTTTTCCCCTATGGAGAAACTCAACGTGCAACTGCCCAACAACAACCGCCATAAAACCAAAGATAAACGGTGAGTTTGAATATTTATATTTCACTCGTTTAAAATGACAATGTTTATGCGTTTACAACTTTACTGATTAAAATAATAGTTAAATATTTGCTATTTGCATTTTGAACTTTGTTTGCTAAGTTAAAGGAATAGTTCACCCTCATGTCATTCCAAACCTGTGACTTTTTTCTTCTGTGGAACACAAAAGGAGATATTTTGAGAAATGTCTCAGTGGTTTATGTTCATACATTAGAAGTCATTGGGTGCCACTGTTTGGTTACCAACTTGCTTCAAAATATTGTCTTTTGTGTTCCTCAGAAGCAAATCATTTTTGAGTAAACTATCCCTTAAAAACACTTTTTAATGAACTATTTGACGGTTTAAGTGATTTTCAAATTACACAAGTCATTCTCAATAATGCTGAGCTCAAACGCAATCATACAGTCTTTGCGTATCTAACCCACTGTAGGAGGAGAATCGCGGTTCCTCTGGACCCCATCGGCAGCTCCCACTTATCTGCCAGAAACAGAAAAGTATGAAGACATTTTTGACTTGAATGTGTAAGTTTGAACCAAACATAGTTTCATTCTCACGATCAGTTTTAATGTTTTCCCTCCAGGAGGAACCAGAAGAGATTAAAGGACATGATGCAAACTGATCTTCACCGATTCCTTAAACCCTGAATAAGGACAATTAATTTTGATTTATAATTCTGGCCCTTTTTTACTACTTCTGTTAATATAAAGTCTGTTTGTTTCTACTAAGTCATTGCATCTCAGGTTTATAAACTGTGACTTATTTATTTGTATTTATGTTTTGCAAATGTAAGCTTATCAGCTCCCTCTTGTGGGCTAAGTTTTGACAGACACTGTACCGTGTTGCTGCGTAATAAAATGTACATGGAAAATGTTGTC
This sequence comes from Ambastaia sidthimunki, assembly GCA_036877625.1. Classification (NCBI taxonomy): domain Eukaryota; kingdom Metazoa; phylum Chordata; class Actinopteri; order Cypriniformes; family Botiidae; genus Ambastaia; species Ambastaia sidthimunki. The sequence continues at coordinate 2,867 of JAZGTK010021217.1, forward strand.
GTGTTTTTTCAATCGTTTGTACATCACAAAACATGACGCACCTTATCACAGAGTTAGAATATGACAATGACATTTGGAGCCCAATAAAGAAACGTTTATTTCTTCAGGTAGTTAAAGAAAACAATATCGGATGCAAAAAAATATACCATCTGCTTTGCTTTTCTCGTCACTTTCCTATACACTTTTCAAAATCTGTGATATTTACAGAATGAAACATGAAGCAAGAGAGATGGGACTTTTGGGGATTTCCAATCCTCCCCCTCGTCTTTACAAACAAACCACAAAGAAAAAAAAACAGTCTCCAAACTAATTCAAAAGAGCTTGTAGCAGAAATCTTCACCAGTCCCCAGAGTTTAAATCCACAAACACTTTTTGAAAGTAATAATTACAAATCGCTCCACTGGGGGACAGTCTCAGCAAAGCTTTTACATGACCTTACAAAACTGAAATCTTCCGAAGTTCAACTTAAATCATCCCAAACAGAAATTCAGAATGCCAAGTTGTGCATTTAAGAGTTTCCTGGACCACATGAATTAACATACTGTACATTTTCAGTAGATACAGAAAAAATGATTCATATTTGATAACTCAAATTACTGAATTGAATCCCTGTCCAAAGAAGACATTGAGCTGACAGCTGCAGGTTTTTAAACTGAAAATCTAACATGACTGCTCAGATAAACCTGAATGTGATTTTCCAGTTGTAATTGTAGGCATGTATTACAAATATTGACTTTTTATGATTACACAGAGAGAATGGCATCAAATAAACATCAGTTTTATTGCCTTCAGATAAAGGCATCTAAACATGAGAAATGAGCAACCGGACAGTCCACTAAGAAATAAAACACTTTAATTTTTCTAATAATTGAATAATGTCAATTGTAGCATTTCGGCCAAATCCTGACGTCCCATTTTTAAATATCCACTGTTTCAATAAACAATATTTTAGTATCTTATACAGATTTAGACTTTTTCTTTAAAATAGAAAATCTTAACACAAGGTTTTGTAACAATAGTAATAATTTAATGTGGTGGACATGAACTGCTGTTGAAATTTTTCCACAAAGGAAAAGAGTGACTTAATATTACAAGCTGGAAATTACGTCGCTGTAAATTAAGGTTGTAAAGACATATTTACAAATGAAGTGTCACATTTGAGCCAAAGAGCACACACACCACTCGCATCAGTTACCAGCTCGGGTAAGAGACCCGTTTAAACCTGTTACTAGTTCTCAAATGTTTAAACCCGTTTTTATTTCTCAGTGAACTCTTCCAGTAACTCAAAACCTTGACTGCAAAAAAATATAAGGAGCAACTACAGTCTCAAGAGAGGGAAACCAAACAGTTGTAAGAACAAATAAAGTAGAAAAACTGAAATCGTTTTGAATACAAAAACTGGAGGACCGAGAACACACAGAAGATTGAGGGACCAACCGTCCACTAAGTGTCTTTTTTATGAGCCGACCGTCGAGAGTCTCTGCATTTGTGGCAGTTAAAGATGTCGGGCACGTTGGACTTCTTGATTTTGGCGCAGGAGAGATGCACCCACACGCTGCATTGATTGCATTCAATCATGGGCCGTCCTGCAAACGGTTTCCCGCAGTAACAGGTGATTAAGTCCCACGAATCGTCTCCTGTAAGCAAGAGTTTGTGTTAGACTTTTCACAATGAAGTGCTAAAGCTATTGATCAAGGCCATTACAGAAACTATTACTAAATTACTATTATTACTAAAACTATTAGAAACATGTGTTAACTGAAATCAAATAAAACAGCCATAATATTATTTGAAAAATAATACCCTTAAATTTAAGCTGAGGCACTAAAATTATAATCTGAAAATAAAAACTGAAGTGAAAATGAAAACTTACATATAAAAAAAATAGTTAAAATTAACATGAATTAACTAAAAATAAAATTTAATTTTAAAATATTAACTACACTTCAGTACATTATATTGGAATCTGCAGGGGCTGTATGTTTTATTAGCTGATTTAAAGTAGGGGTGTGGCAATATGCATATTCATATACTTTCACGCTCCAACACAGTAGGTGGCGCTGTTACACCTGTTTAACAAAGTCTTACGTGCCACATAGCTACGAACTCTCTCTGTCCACCTACACTTGTATTTTGAATGTGATTTACTGGCCCAAATAAAAGAAAACACTAAATAAACAAAATTTAAGATGAACCGATAGCATTATTTTATTTCAATAAATACCACCATAATACTGTTACTGTGAATTCTTTTAACTGTCATAATCGTGTAATGAAAATTTGATACCATGACAGCCCTAATTTTATTTTTATTAACTTTAACCCATCATAACTTATTTATCTTTTTCAAATGCAGCACAAAAAGTTAGCACACCTACAAGGGTAAGGGACTCACCTGACTCGACCATTATATCTTCATCCGCTATCCAAGTTTCTCCTTCGCTGGAGCTCAGTTCAGCCTCTCTGGCGGCCTCCTCCTTTTCCATCTTCACCGGTGTCATGCCCTGGGCCTGCAGCCTGCGCTCAGCCCCTGCTTCCCGGCCCAAGTGCTCTTCTCCACGGCTGAGCCCAGTCTCCGAGTCGGTCTCACTTTGGGCCGAGCTCTTAAGCTTCTTAAGGGCTTTGGGCTGTTTGGGGTTTTTACTGCGCTTGATCCTCGCCCGTTTCTCGCCCCCACTGCTACTGCTGTCGCCCGCACCCGAGCCCAGCGAGTGGCGTTTCAGCTTCTTGTCCTTTTTGCGTTCAGCTTTGGAGGCCACCTCGCCCTCATAGAAAGAGTCCTTTAAACACATTTTGTCGGTCAGGGTGCCGTCAGAAGGCAATCGTCGGACACTTTTGTTACTCTTGTTGGCGCGAGCCTTGCGAACGAATGTGTGAATGGTGTGCATGTCCGAGGTCCCGTGACTCCAGCTGGAGGCCACGTTAGAACTCGCGGCCCCCAAAACGCTGCCTTCACCTGAAGCACCAGAGCTGTTTGGAGAACTTGAGGATGTTGGCGACCACGGCCTTTCCTGTGGATGGAGGAAATCACTCATCATATCGCTGGATTTTCCGACATTAAGGAATACTGGCTGTTTCCTAAAAGCATCGTAAGCCTAAGTATATCACAGAACCAAGTGGCATCAGTGATCTCTATGAACAACTCAGGCTCACAATGCTTTTAAGAAATGCAGCCCTGGTCATTTTAGGAACTCGTTTAAATTTACTAGGAAGACTACGTTAAGCATATCAGAGACAGACTAAACGGAAATGCAAACGGCATTTATTTAAACACACAACTAAACAAACTTTCAGCAGTCTTACCTCCTTGGGAGATGGGATGTAACCGGCATATGCAAGAACAAAACTGCAAAATTTGTTGAAGTCCTCCACTGTCCTCTTTTTTCTCTCTGATGGCTAGACATGAACATCATGCATTAGTATGACGAGCAGCGCCACCTATAGGGTGAAAATCTTATTTCCTTGTTTGACTTACCAGAGCCTCTGCTTTGCGCTTCAGTAATGAATCTAAGGGGCAAAAATAGGTAAACAAACAATATTAATTCTCAGCTCTTAAATGCATCTTTAATATTTCTATGTAGGGACACTATTGCACTCGGACCTCTGCGGCTGTATGTAGTTGCGTTTTCGCCAGCGAGCTAACGCGCTAACTTATACGATCCCTCACGACACCACAATGACCGAGACCTAAAATTCAAGTGCATGGGTCACCATCGCACATGCAATCACTTACACCTCGTTAACTAGTCCCTAAACCGACTTAAACTGTGAAACAAACGTGAATTTGTTGAAAGTCAAACGCTGGGTGCTAAAGGCGAGACGACAGCAACACCCAGCATGTGGCTTAAGCTTTATTCTCGACGTCACGTAAACTTCATTTGTTTGAGAAGTCACACAAAGCATTTTGCTTCATCGCAATCACCAATTTAACGATTAATGTGGTGAAACATCGTTAGAGGAGTCGATGCTCGACACTTTTGGCAAAACATTTCCGGCGGCATTATTACTATATAACAAAGACTGGCACCCGGACAGCGAAAGCAACCGGGCTAAGCGCTGACCCGATTTAAAAGAGCTACATTTAAGTTATAACCCATTAAACTGTCGAAGAAAGTCGATTCTGGAAAGCAGAAAAGCTGGTGATTGTTTAAAATGATTATAAATTAGATGAATAGCGACGGCTCGTTTAAATCGGAGTCGGTACACTTGCGTTCACTGTGTGTGAAAACAAAATGCGCAACGCTGCGTAACTCGAATTGAATTCATGTCTATTAATGATCTGAGCTAGTTTGCACAGCAATTTATGTATTTTAATCATTGTAATTATCGTGTTATGCTAATAGAAAAAACACACAATGAAAAAAGTCCACTGACAGGGACAATTTCACCCTATTGCACAATACAACTCGGCTAATCCGTGTATGCATTACATCCATGTAACGTGATGACGCCGATCAGCACACGAAAACAACCACTTGACCATCGCCATCACATATCAGAAAGCAAAAGTGGCTTCAGATCAGCTTAAATTAACAAAAAGTGCCGCTGACCCGAACCGTATGTGGAGGTACTGAAGTCCCAAAGATGCTAGCGGGCTAGCTGACTGCTAAAACTCAACCATGATGGGTGTTGCCTACAGGAAGGTTAAAGTTTTGAGTGATTTATTTTGGACCTTTCGTAGTTCGCTTACCTTGGTGCTCGGACATTATTTCAAGCATTGTCGCCCATTAAACTCGATCCGCTTCACTTGGGTGACACCGAGCGGCGTCAATCTTCGCCCGGCTTGGGCGCAGCGAGACCCGGCTGACCAGCTACCGAGTTAGCCGGTCATCCCAACCGTTTGAACGACGATTTCACTCCGTGTTTTACAACACCGAAGTCATTTACGAACCGATCACAAAGAATTTCAATGGATCTGATGTCTTTGCAAAGAAAAATGAACTTAATTTTAGCCAGCAAGCAGCGTTGCGAAAACGACCCAGCTGACAGTTTCAATCGTCCGGCGGATCATCAAGTAAAAAAGCACCAACGACAAAACTATAAATCCATCATGTTTTGGGTAGAAATATTGGTTAAATAAACTGTACGGTTGAGCTATACGTGGAAAACTACCAAACGTGTGCGTGTCGATGTCAACTGACTCCAAACAGCCCCTGTGGTCAAGTTGCGCATGCGCGGTATAATTAGTTCACTGAGGGTTCATGGGATATGTAGTTCAACCAATGGTGTAGCCCAACCATAGTAACGAATAAACAACATATACTGATTTGTTGCAATGTTAGTTTGGTCTATTGTATTCGTGGAAAATTGAGTTTATATATTGAACTGTTTATAAGATTATACCACACACATTTAAAACAGCAACTATACGTATATCTGTTTATATGGATGCTTGGTTTATTAAAGGTAGGTCGACAATTTTTGGAGAGGCTAGCAGACCTTCTACATAAGGTATTTATATATAAAAATATATATAGTACTTGACTGCAATCAGTATATGAAGAGACATTCAACCAGCATAACAGAAATGTTTCTGGAAAAATCCTGCCCTGCCTTTAAATAAGTAGGAACAGCTGTTATGCAGATCTGTGTTTTCCCAGTCATTTCAATTTCAATCCAGCGACGTTTAAACATTCAATAGAAACCAGTGGAACAGATCAGATGTACATATACAAGATATAAAACATCCAACAGGAGCGCTAGACGGCTCAAAAACAGACGCTCTTTGTTTAAATATCACACAATTATTAAATATCAATAATAATAATACATACATACATGCATACACACTTGCATACATAAAAACAGTACAGGTTGGTCCCTGTAAAATCATTAAATAAATCTCTATAAAACAGTAAGCAAATAAATTATCCAACCACAAATGCATTACACAAAATCAGTATAAATGTTAATGATATATTGTGGCTTTTGGGAAACCTACTGAGCGGATTTAAAACATACAGAATAAAGTGAAGAAATAAGACAAGCAGTGAAGAGGGTTCAATCTGAGCCACTGAGCGCCCCCTTTAGTGAACGTGTAAGTATAGCTTAAATATGCCCACCATACTCTATTGGTTTAAGCTCTTTGACCAAACCCCTTAACAACGAAATCTGTTACCGCCTCGACGCCAGTTTCTACCTTGAATGCATCACTGTATATACTGTACTGCCTTGACAGGGCTCTGGTTAAACAAGCGGAGGATTTAGACGAAGGTTAGTAAGATCTGCAGAAGAAGACATGTCCGAGAAGGACCCTAAATCATCTCAGGATCTGACTCTTGTGGTGAGTATTGGATTTCCACCGAGACACGATTCTTAATCATGTAACTGTGGCTTTAAATAACCAGTGTGACATTAAATTACATTTAGTTTACTTACCAGGGTCAATTAAGCGTATAATTCGTATAAATTATGTGCCAATAACTCATCATTCACTAACATTTTTCTCTCTTTAACTTGAACTAAATGATCACACTCATACCAAATCCTTAAACATAAATGTGTTTTCTTTCTTTGTTACCAAATAGAGGACTCAAATGTAGATGTAACCCAGATGTGTTACAAAAGGAGAGTTGCAGTATTTTAATGAGATCCAGTGTGATTTGGTGATGTTGAGAGGGTTCCCTTGTTACTATGGTTTCAGTTCTGCATGTGGGAGGGGAGCGTGCCCTCAAACTGCTGTTTATACTCCTGTGTGGGAAGCCCACGCCAAACCCACACGCTTCCTCAGACGTTTCACTTACTGATGCTCATTCACAACTTCTGTCTCTGCTTCTGTGTCAATTTTCAGTTTAATCCTTTTGTTTCCGTTCGATTCAGGTGCAAACGTTACTGCAGCAGATGCAGGACAAGTTCCAGACCATGTCCGACCAGATCATTGGAAGAAATATCCTTCACATCTCAATTTGTTTTGAACAAAGTCTGTGCTATTTAAAGATAGAGGCAATATCTTAAACAAGATAGCGCTCTCCAAAGCCACGCCTCCTCCAATAGTGCACGGAGGTATGCAAATACATAGTTTGACAGGCAAGTAGGACATCCTATTGGACGAACATTTTATGGTCCCTCCCCTTCCACAGAAGATATATAAATATATAGGCCACTAAATGTCAAGAGACTTTCAGGCAGCATAACAAAAAATGTTTCTGGAAAAAAATTGCTTACCCTGCTATAAATTGTTGAATAATTACAGTATGTAGAATCAGCTACTGTACATTTTCCAGAATGTTAATGCTTTCTTGAAAACTGTAAAATCATCATTTTATGTAAGAAACGGCATATTTTCTAGATGAAGTGTGAGACGTGTATTTAAAATGGGCAATTGTAGGTTTGTTCTTAACTCAAACACTCGATGAGATGAGTACACGAATCGATGATCTGGAGAAGAACATCTCTGACCTCATGACTCAGGCAGGTGTGGAGGAGATTGAGGAAGAGATAAAAGTCTCGGAGACCTCGAAAACAGCTTAAAGACAACGATCAACCGTCTTTAGTATGTATGCGGCTCTAGCAGCATTTGTATTGTTACTGAGAAATGCTAATTCCACGTTATTAAAACCAGAATATCACATTTCAATGTGAAACCGTGAAGTTATCTTGAAAGTGGTTCACCCTGACTTAATCTGAAGCAATGCATTTGAAGAAAAGCAGGTTAAAACGTTTTCTCCCAAAGCATAGTTAAAAATTCAGCAAACACACTTGAATGTTTCATGGTATCTTCTAGTCTTGTATAAGTTCATTGTGTTTTTCTCTTTCAGACTGCCAAGGAACACCTTGATGACCTTCTACTGCAGTGTGAAGAACTTTAAAAGAAATGTGAAATCTTTTAAGCTATTTAAAT
>JAZGTK010021218.1:0-10706 GCA_036877625.1 Ambastaia sidthimunki
ACATACAATATAAAATACAATCACTGAATTCTGTTCATTTGTTAAAAGCAGTCGGAAGTTTTGTGCTCTTAATACTGACTGAAACACAAACAGTTGCCATTTAAACAGCAGACCTGCTATACACTAACTGTGTCTGTGTTTTCTCTTTGTTTTTTAAAGTTTTTCTACTTTTTTACTTCAAGATGTAAACTAAATTTAAAACCAGTTGTTTTATCCAGTTGTTTAAATCCCAAAGACTAAACATTTTTCAAAACCAGAAATAGAAATTCTCAAATTGCACAAACTTCAGATTTCTAGGACAAAAATCACTGGAACTGTTAGTTTCATATATGAAAAATAAATGGAGTCAGAGACAGATACATTTAGTACATTTATTTAGAAGCCATAATGCAAGATTATAAAACCAGTTTTAATGAAAGCAATGAACAAATAAACTAAAGGGACACAAAGACTCCTGACTAACAATGTTCAACAGTTCAATAAACTCCTTCATCAACATGTCCCACAGTTTTGTACATTTGATAAAACTGAAAAGATACTGTCATTTTACACTATCACAGAAGAAACAGCAACACACTTACACAGTAAACGTCCCCTTCAGACGCCTAAATTAAACTACTAAGAAATCACTATTAAAATCTGAAATTATGACTAAAATAAGAAATATCTGTCTAGCTACTGAAACTAAACTTGTTGTGTAGCTATAAAGACAACAGGAAGCATTGTGTTGGATTCAGTGCTGCTTGGGTGATGGACACAACAGGAAATATAAATCATCAAAAAATACTAAAACAAACACACAAAAAACAGTTCAAACTTCCCAGTGCATAACACACAAAAACACTGCAAACTTATCAGTGCAACACTAACCAGCAACAAATTTAAAATTGACACATTTTTATCAAAACACAAAACAAGATATGAAACATTTTAGATACGACTAGCAAATACACACAACAGGTATATATACACAACAGAAAAAAATATATAAATCAGAGAAATGGACTCCTGTAGAAAATATCTGGCACTCTGGCAAAGCGTCGATGGGTGAGAAAGTTCTTGTTCTGCCACTCACTGAGGGACAGCAACGGACCTCCAACACACGAGCCATAGTTTCTACAAACACGAGCAAAACAAGCAGAATGAAGAATGTTTGTAGAATGAGAAACTGCTCTGAGTGCATTTTAACATGTTTAATTCTATACATTCTATACAGTGTTTTTACCTGTGTGTGAGATCTGAGGGGTGCTGCCACTGTTCTCGGTTACTTCCTGACTGCTGACCCGCAACAGTGTTCATCAGATGATGAAGTTCTGTCATCACACCTGCACACACCAAACAACTCAACAATTCAATGACACTCTGTACATCCGGGGCTGCACGCAAAGTTGGTTAAGATGGGAACCGTTCTTAATGCCCCACAATTATGATGCGCACAGTTATCACAGAACAACACACATTCAGGGGCCCCATAATTCCAAACTCCCACCCTGTTAATCACACAGAAAAGTGGCTTTAGTGTTTCTGAAAACATGAAGGTCCAAAGTGTAAAATGAAATCAAACGGTTTTCTGTGGCACCATTTCCTGCTCTGTTTCCCTCCCGCATGTGTCTCTTCACAGACGCCACGTATGTTGTCTTCTGTCTCTGCCAGACCTCTTCACTGTGAGACACACACACAGCTTACAAGTCTGTGCTGTGACTGTGAATTACGCTTAAATAAATCTGCGAGTATGAAACATATAGCATTAAAACAGACAGACAGACAGACAGACAGACAGACAGACGAAAACATGTCTTGCTGTGCTTCACCTCAGATCTGGGTCGTGGGTTTTTCTGTTAATTACACACTTTGGTTTCTCGTGACTTTCTGCTGATTGGCAGACAGTCTTTGTGGTCTGTGGTACGAACACCTTTGATTTCACCTGCTCAGTTGTTAACAGAGACACATTCATAGAAAGTCTTTGCATTACAAAAGCAGAACTATTTAATCGTTTAAAGCTGCAGTCTGTAACTTTTGTAAAAATGAACAAAAATCAGTTACTAAGCAACTACATACTGTAACTGTTCAATGTTCAACACAATCTTCTGCAACAGCTAGTTTATAGCTATGATTTACAATTTGAGATCTCGGGTCCAATTTGGTAGAAAGTGTCTGTCTTTTAACAGGACGAAGATCCGGCTGCTATATGACATGTCCAGATACTGTAGATGATTCAGCGTTTGTCGTTACAGCAGCTGTTCAGATGTTTGTCATCCAAGTTAAGAAAATAACTCCACAAGTAATCTGTAATTTGATGTTTCAAACAGAAGACAGTTGAGAGGCAAAAGTGAGACTGCAGCTTTAATTTAAAAAAAGGTTTACAGTGGACGATTACAGTGATCGTAAAGGATGAATAAACATGATATGCTGTTATAAGTAACAGGTAAAAGAAGACTTCAGACCTGGAGCTGAAGTGGCAGAGGGCTTTGACAGCGTTCTGTGGTTTCGTTCTGCAGAGACTCTTCCTGCTGCTGTGCTGACACTCCCCCTCCCTCCGTCCTGACCGCAGTCTCTTCTGGAGTCACGCCGTGACGTCTGCATTCATAGACCGGAAAGTGAACGTACGAAACCTTCCTCCTCTCACCCTTCCCACTTCCCAGACAGCCGGTTAAAGAAACATTTAGGGAAGGGTTATCTCTGGTCCGGTTCAGAACCGGTATAGGGGAGGGGAAGCTCTCCCAGGCTTGATCCAGTGGCTTCGGCCTGCGTTGGAACAGAGGGGTGGACATCACAGGCTGGACAACCTTTGACCGCGGTGGTGTGAAATCCTTCGATATTATTAGTGTCTGTACTGGTGTAGATTCCTGGACTCCAGTTAGGAAGTCCAAAGAATCCACAACACAGCCCTGATCTGGGGAGCGAGATTCAAAGCGAGGCTTTTTTATGGGGGTTTCGCACGTCTCATCCAGACATGAATCTTCCATTCGTCTTTTATATCCTGTTTTGTTGGTAATCTGTACTTGAATATTGCAGACGGAGCCGCTGGAATGAATCTGACTGCGACAGACCATGTGTGAGTATACGGACAGAGGTCTCAAGTGTGTGAAAGTGAAGCTGTTGTTCTCTGCTGATCTGCCTTCATTATGGTAAAATACACCATTCATATGCTCACAGCTGTCCGCCATCATTCTGCTTTAAGTCAGTCAGGAACGAAAGACAGGAAAAAGTGTCTATGCGGTCGTGTCCTGAAAAAACAAAGAAATAACCACAAAAACAAACGGTCATCTTTTTTAATAAATGATAAGACAATAAATCATTTAATATGTGGCTATTACTTCATAGCAGATGTGATTTTGATGAATAAAATCCTGGATAAACATCTACTGTTGGTCCTGAAACAACATTCCTGTTGCTAACAGTGCTAACCTAAACCCTACCCATAACTTAAACCATAACTTACCCTAAAACCAGAGAACAAAATAGCTTCAGAAGTATAATATACAATACCTCTAATCCAGTACTAAACCTAAATCCAGCACTGACCCTAAACCTAATCCAACACTAATCCTGATTAATTCACAGAAAGTTGTTCCAGGATGGAAGTGTTGGGCATGATCTACTTTGGGAAATTTCAACAGAGTAATATGGGAGGACAAAGGTTTGGACACTGAAGTGAGTGTGGAATCAATTATGATATTTATGTTTTATCCAGAAGAGAAGCTCTAAATTTCACGTGGAAATATTTGTGAAAAGGCACAACATCGACTTTATAGGGTTTTGAATCATCAATAAACTGTTCAAAGCAAGAATCGTGTCACATCAGTCTTATCTGACAAGCCTGAAACGGACCATTTTAAACGGATTAAAGTGCATTAAAAGTGACAGTAAACGTGATCATGAATTAAACGTGCTTTATCTGAAACATTGCGTCCTCGTCTTCCATCTGAACGGATCAAGCCCACCATTAGGATCTTAAAACTGATTATACAGCTGAAAGAGGATTATTGAGCGTGGGTTGCAGGTTTACCTGGTTATAAGAGTGAAATCTTCTATCACTAAAGTGCTGAAAAGTGTTTAACTATATAAAGTTTTAAACGTCACTCTCCATCCTGCGCGACACGCCCTTCATTTATAATCTCTCTTCTGATTGGCTGGAGAACAAACATTGTATTTTCTTTCTTTTAAAAAATGTGAAAGTCTAAAATACTTATGTGAAGACAACTGGCCTCATAATAACACTTTAAATACAACTAGTGCTTTATATTTTTACTATTGCTAGAATGTATTCATCCTCAGGAACGTGAACTGAGTAACGCGAGGTCGGCAGGTGCTCTTCTCTGATTGGCTGAAAGCTTGACGTTTGTAAGTTAATATTTTAGTTTTTTTTACCTGGACTTAAAATTATTTTATGAATCATTGTTCACTGAAATGAAAATAATACATGTACTACGTGTTGGATAACTGTACACAATACATTTTTAAAACATGACAACAATTAGGTTATTCATTGTCATTCTGTCTACGATAATTACTTCACAAACTGCTCACATCACAGCTGCGCTGTATTTATTTAACCACCAGAGGGAGCAATGAAGTCATTCATAACAGCACTCAGCCCTTCTGTTATGTAGCTTTAATGAACATGAGATGATATGTGGAGATATAACCCTGCTGAAGATCTTAATGAAAACTAAATACAAGTCAATACAGATCTGCTTGCATTTCTTTGGCCAGCAATTAAATCACAGTTATAAACAAAAGCACAGTGTTACACATCAGTCAGTTCATTGCCGACAGTATTATAGTATTTCAGTTATTATATATTCCTGATCTGAAGTATCTGCGGTACGTTTTGGCTATGGAAATAGATGCAAGGTGACGATGGCATATTTTCCTCAAAAACATACCACACAAGAAACATTTTTGAACACTATCACAGTGATAAATACGGTGGTTTTTAAAGTACAATAATGACATATGATTATAGTAATTAAACATTACCATAGTATTTATAAAAGTACCATATTGCCAAATCCATCACTGAATCATGGTACACCAGCACTTTTTCTATAGGTAGTACAAATGACATAATGAAACAGACAATAACAAACATAATTACAAACTTTGTTTTGCTTGTTATCTTGATTATCAGAATTGACATCACAAGCTTCAGAAAGACACAGACAGTGCAAAAATAGTTTAACTGGAAAAAATATGATCATCTCCTATAAATACCTGCTTTGTGTCTGTTACATCAAGCTGTCATGTGCATTTATCCCTTTTCATTGAACTTATTCAATCTCTCTTTTTATAAACATATTTTTGCATGTCTGAAGGCAACTGTCCTATACAAAATCTTCTCAAAGTTTTTTTTTAACCCACTCCACATAAACCTTGAACCCGAATGTCCACCAGAGATCAGATCCAGAGATCAGATCCAGAGATCAGATCCAGAGATCAGATCCAGAGATCAGATCCAGAGATCAGATCCAGAGATCAGATCCAGAGATCAGATCCAGAGATCAGACAGTGCTGATCTAAAAACTAAAAAAGTTCCACTGCATCACAGAGCTGGTCTTAGCACTGAAATCCATTCATTAATAATAATGATGATCTAATATAATCTTTTCATACACATTTCTGTTTAAAAAAAGTTAAAGTAACCTATAAGAAACATAAAATGTAAATATTAATTATAATTAAACTTAAATGAAAAATACATCTGGTAACAAAAATGATATTGTATTGCTTTGGTCTGTGCTCTAGTAGAAGTTATGTTGGGTTTGCTAAACCTCATTTCAACAAGCTGGATGTAGTCCTGGCTTCAGCCACTGGGTGGCGCTACTGAGCTTGCCAGCGAGGTTGATTCCCTTTGTGTGGTTTCATCAGCTCACTCGCCCCTCACCCTCGACTCTCTCTCAGAATGCAAACGCATCCTCACCGTCGGCAGCCTCCACATCAGCTTTGTCTCTGTTGCTAGGCGACAAGCACTCCTCTGTGTTGTAGTCTTGAGGGTTTACCCCAATGTCCAGCACCTGGGGGTTAGTGCGAGACTGAGCGAGTCTGCGGAGAGAAACATGCAGACAGAAACGTGACATACATGTTAAACCCAAAAACACCAGGCAGAAAATTTCCCTAACGAACTTCTAAACATCGGTTGTGGTTCAGATTATTATATGAGCTACAGAGACCAGAGGATTCATATCCAAAACACCCAAAACAACACATTAAATATACATGACAAACTCTCCTCTCCAAACATGTGTACTTCATCTCAAAGAACATGATCAAATAACACAGCTTGTAGTGTTGAGTGGAGGACAGGATGGGACTAATGTATGACAGCATCTGCTTAAAGAAACAGTTCAGAAATGAGATCAACTATTGACTATTAACTACTGCTTAGATCAGATCAGAAGCTGTAGTTTGCACCAAATACACCTGACGTGGCTTTACTCTTAAAAATAAAGGTTCTCAAAAGGTTCTTCACAGCAATGCCATTAAAGAAGCATTTTTGATTCCCCACAGAACCATTCAGTCAAAGGTTCTTAAAAGAACAATTTCTTTCTTACCTTTTTCCACTACAAATAACCTTTTGTAAAACAGAAAGGTTCTGTGAATGTTAAAGGTTCTTTATGGAACTACGCAGTCAAAAATGTTGTTGTATGGCACTGCGAAGTACTTGCTTGTTATTTTCAACCCATCAAATATATAGAAGTATGGAGGTTTATTTTATTGTGTTAATTCAGACGTCTGAGAAACAGAAAACATTCTCTGGGAATATTGCTACAGTAACTCTGTCCAGTCTCTATGTAATGGCCCTCAGGGTAACAGCACTGAATTTGATACAAATAAAAATAAGTCTTTAAGATTTTAAATAGACTATATTTCTCTCTCTGTGATATTCACCTAAAACATACAATTCTGTCTTTATTGACTCATCGTCATGACAACCCTGCATGACTTTCATTGTTCTATAAAAGACACATTTTGAAGACCACTCATGTTAGTGACATCATAAAATACATCAACAGTACAATCCACTATACAGCAAGACAAAGAAGGTAAATGTGAAGATGAATTCAGCGTGATGTTACGGTTGGTGAAGAACCCTGACATGAACAGAATTACAGTCTTCTATAAAATCTAGAACAGGGTTCTGAGCCACGGTGAGGAACATGCAGAAAACACAGAACATATGAAAGAGCTGGACTGATGTTCAGCTGTGGATGATGATGGTGTTTAAAGGACTGAGTCATGATGGATGAGGACTAGAGGATGATCTGATATCTCTACAGCTTAGGTGAAGAACATCTTTACCTGTCTTGGACTCAAAACTATCCAGACTGCGGCTGGGGGGTAAACAACAGGGGCATAAGAAAACAGCAGCAGTGTTGAGAAGCTTCATAAAAACATCTCAATGTCTTACACAAGCGGATGCTTAGTCTGCATTTACCACCATAACACTTCCACACTGAGCTGCTCATCACCAGTTCCAGAATTCTTAAAGAAGATTATTGAGCAACCAACAAATGTTAACACTCGTGTAATGTCCAAGAAACCAGTGAGAATTTATACTAATGGTCCAGACCCGGCTAAAGATGACCTCCTGACCTTAAAGAGCAACAGCCTATAGGATCTCTTCCTGATCTGTGATTGGTCAAAATGTTTGAGCTGAATACAGTGAGTTTGGCTCAGGCACACACACTGTTCATCATCCAGACACCAGTTACATTTATAATGACACATTAGAGTTACATTTCCATCACGTACATGCTTCAGAGGAGAAAACATCAGCAGATTTATTTAATCCTAACTCACTCCTCATCAGAGTTCCTGCTGTGTCTCTTCACACTTTCAGTCATTGAGTTTGATTAGAAGCCAATGTGTTTAATTACTGCACACAGCAAATAATCAGCACAGAGCGGAACGCCCTCATGTCTGTTAACCTCCAGAGTGTGTCTGTAATAATCAGCATCACCATCTTTACTCAGCTCTTGTTTGGACTGGAGTAAAAACGACTGTTAACTTGGTGTCATTAGCGTGCAATACTATGCAGATAATCTTTGCTTTAAATGTGACACAATCTTCAGTCATAAATCACTGTTTTCAACACCAGAAGAACTAACAATAACATAAAATCTTGCACACTGGGTGACAGGCTGAATGTTCACTGTTTCTGACTGCATCACTACAAATGATCCCTGTTGGTTATTTTTAACAATGTTCCAGAACAGTTTAGCGTGATCTTAAAAGAGTGACACTTTAGCGGACACTGTTTTTGTTCATCTGTGTCAGTGTTAATGCAAAAGGGGCTGAAAGTTATTGTCAAATATAAAAAATTGTGAAAAATATGTGACTGATTTATCTAAAAATGTCGAACTGAGTTTCTCAGCCTCAGAAATCTGAGAGTCAGTAAACAAACTGCTGAACGTCTGTAGAAAAACAAAACTGTAATGTAAAATTCTACTGTTGCCACTCAATATAAACACATGAACTGGGAGCGGAGCATAAAAATAGCCTGTATTACATAAGAGCAAATAAAGAGTTTATTCTCAGAGCTGAAAACGTCCCACAGAGAGAGTCTGCCTGTACTCTATACATCACTGAAGTTAGTGTGCACTACTACACTTCTCTATGCTTTACATCATTTACTTACCTTGAAAAAGCTTCATCCAGACCATCTTCAAGTTCCTGTGAAGACACATCACACAGATCAGCTTAAAACAAACATCCTTGTGGACAGGCCCGGACTGGCCATCCGCAGCTCCCAGTGGCCTGGTGACTGATTTGGCCTGCTGATTCATTTTTATTGATTTTATATTATTGCCCACGCACCAAAGTGATCATTTCCGAATTCAGCATTCAAGTAATTAAGTAAATAATAATCAAATGAATCCATTCATGAATGTAAAACACTGACGCTTGTGAAGAACACACTTAAGACACCATGAAGCTTCATGTTAATGTCCACTGAGAGAAGTCTTGAGCAATCTGCTCACCTTCTAAACTGAAAGTTTTGTTGAACTCTCTTCTGCGCTTAGAGAACATTTATGAGTGAGAAGCAGTTTTGGTGTAATGCTCTGTGCAGACTCATGTAATCTGATATAAAATCTGCTTCACTTCAAGATTAATTGTAAATGTTTTATTATGATGGTCATGCTGTGTAATACATTTAATTTAGAGGGAAAAATAAGGTTGTATATTTCTATTAATATTTCTATTATTTTCTATTATATACATATAAATATTCTATGTATAAAAAAGGTTTCTAAATTTATTCGGGTGCATAGGATAGTCTGGGGGGGGTGGGATCTCCCGGCCTGAAATTGTGTCCCAGTCCGGCCCTGCTTGTGGATACACAACAATGTGAGTGTGTGTTCTTACCCATACTGTGTTGTTGTTCTCTGTGCTGTGGTTCTGTGCAGGGTCTGTGTGGTTCTGTCCTGAGTGATCTTTTACTCCAGCCTCAAGGTCCAGAAGATTTCCAGTGGCCGCTTCTACACACACACACACACACACACACACACAAAATCAAAACCTGTGAATCGTGACCAAATGCTGCCTCCCAAACCAGTGATGCTGAAGCAGTAATGCTTGATGACTGAAAACCTGCTGGAATGAAACAGGTCACATGCAGTAACATGCAAATAACAGCATGTCAGTATTTAACAGACTGAACACTGATGATTAAGCAGTTTCTGGTATGTTATGTGGAGACCTTCAGAAACAATGATAGTGTACAGGCCAGACAATGAACGTTCTCCAACCTGAAACCTCACATTTACAAGGCCAGGTATTTACACACCCATCTAACCATAACTGCTCCTGACCTGACAAGATAACACAGATCAGTGTCTACAGCTGCTCAGAAGATGAATCAACATTTCACATCTCAAGCACTGATGCCCCACAGAGACAAACATGTCATCACATCTCCATCCTGCGGATCTGAACCTTCATGTGTTCTTCTGATCCTGCTCTAATCCAGTCCATCTCTCTCACTTCCTATGAGAAGAGAGTTTACACACACCTGACACCTGTTACAGTGAATAAAAACCTGTGTCTATGAAATGTCCTCGTGTCGTGTGTAAAACATGACGTGTGTCACAGAGTTTCTGATATCTGGGCATTTACTGAGACACTGTACTTTACACAAAACTTTCTGCTATTTTAGATTTTTTTTTAAATATCATTCTGTATGGTTTATAAGCTTGTTTCCCCATGAGGGCCTAAAAATGTTCCCAAGGGGTCAAAATTTACTGGTATTGCTATACTTGTGGGGACATTTGGTCCCTATAACATTGTGAATACAGTACACACACACATCTGTCTCGTATGACACACAGAACAACCTGAGAATCTCAAAAGCCAGTCCAGGTCTCTCGGCACCTTTACAAAACCTTTAATCTGGCGATGCTGGTCTAGTGTGTGTATCAGATAGTATCACCATGAGGCCTTGATATTTATCCAAGTATTTAAGCAGTATTGTAAGATACTTAGAAAATGTCACGGATTAGAGTTTGATTTCTCTCCATGATCAGTTCTGTGTATCAGTTCAAACTGTTTCAATGTATCGATTTAAAACTAAACAATTCATTTGCTTCATCACTTTAAAATGTTCACAGAAACCTCCATGTGAAACGCTTTAGTAATAAACAACATATTAACAACATTAACATATACAGTATATTGATTATTGCCAAAAGGCTTAAAGGTATTTA